>ML779682.1:436244-480626 GCA_009831015.1 Picea engelmannii | reverse complement strand
AGAACAACTTGGCTTTCTAAAAGGAAGACAGATTCTTGATGCCATTGGAGTGGCACAAGAATGCATTCACTCGATAAAAACAAAAAAGAAAAAGGCCATTCTTCTTAAATTGGACCTCAAAAAGGCTTTTGATAGCATTAACTGGAATTTTCTGCATCTTGCTCTCATTCAGAGCAGAGTGGGCTTCACGACAACGAGCTGGATTATGGGCTGTATCTCATCAGCCACAATGGCCATCCTGATCAATGGTGAAGCTACAAAGTTTTTTCACTGTGAGAGAGGGCTCCGTCAGGGATGCCCTCTCTCACCCCTACTCTTCATTTTCGTCTTGGAAGGCCTCAACATCTTATTAAAGAACAAACAAGCCGAGGGGCTTTTGAAAGGGATAAAAATCGCCGGAATGACTCATATTTTGCATATTCTATTCGTTGATGACATTTTGATCTTGTCAAATGCAAATCTTGCTGAATGGACCACCATTCATTCTATTCTAACTGGTTTTTGTGATGTTACAGGATTAGATATCAATATTCAAAAATCGGTCTTCCTTGCAACAAATGTCCAAGACCCATTGCTCACAGATTTAAAAGAGCTGTATGGAATTTCATCTCTGGAGTTATCAAAGGGCTTGTCCTATTTGGGACACTTCTTAAAAGCCTCCTGCTATACAAAACAAGACTGGGCCTGGTTAATCAACAAATTTGAAGTCAAATTACTAAACTGGCATAACAGATTTCTTTCCATGGGAGGAAGATATGTTCTGATAAAGGCTGTTCTGGAAAGTATCCCGATTTATTGGATGGCCTCAGCACATATCCCGGCAGTGATTTTGAATTCTCTTCGTCAACTCATCTTCTCCTTCCTTTGGTTGGGCAGCAAAAAGAGCAAGGGCTTTCATCTCTGCAAATGGGAGGTGTTATCAAAACTAAAGCCGTTGGGAGGATGGGGTCTCAAAAATCTCCCCCTTTTTTATAAAGCGCTCACGGCTAATACTCTGTGGAGAATTCTAATAAAACTGGGCCCGTGGAACAGAGTTATCTCAGCAAAGTATCTCCGTCATCTCCCGATTCATCTATGGATCAGATTTGCCTCAGGCATCCCCTTAAAAGGTTCTCGAATCTGGAAACATCTCCTTTCCTCTCTTCCGGTTCTTTTACAATGGATCTCGTGGATTTCGGGCAATGGCTGCCTAATCGAAGTCGGCAGAGACAACTTCCTTGGATTGGGGAGTAAAGTCATTCTCTCACCCCCTCTTCTAGCGCACCTACATGCACAAAATATTATCTTTTTGAACCAATGCTGCTATTAGACAACAAAAGGTCCGTTTGGAGACTCTTGGATCAGTGGAGTAGATCTTCTACTTGCGCCTGAGCTTCTTTCCGAATGGGATGGCTTCATCAAGACAATCAAAGATTCAGGCTTGAGACTTCAAAAGAAACCAGATACTATTAGCTGGACGGGCGGAGATGGCTCGGGACATCTCAAGGCAAAAAATGTATATCTTGCTTTGACTTTAGGTTGCTGGAAACCTATCAAAGACAGTTGGAGACTTAGATTTTGGAAAGATGACTACCCCTTGAAAATCAAACTTTTTGCTTGGATCCTGACTGAAAAGAAGTTGTTAATGTGGGATAATCTACAAGCTCGTGGCTGGGAGGGTCCGAGCCGCTGTATTCTCTGCAAGTCGGCCAACGAATCTTCGCTCCACGTGTTCTTCAATTGTCCCTTCATTAGAGTGATCTGGACAATCCTCCATTCTGCGCTGAAGATTACCTTTCCTTGGTCGGGCTCCAGTATACAAGACTGTATGCGCATCTGGTTCAAGGAAAACAACACACATAAATTGACCCTTATCCTTCTCTGCTGGCGTGTTTGGAAAGCGAGAAATGAAGCACTTTTTCAAGAGAAGACTCCTTCTTCTTTTAGTATCACAAAACATATTCTTGCAGAAGCAACAAGCCACAAAGCGGTGATAATGGCTTYGCCCACCAGTCGACCTGCCTTGATTATTCCCACTGATAGAACAGTGGCCTGGTTTGATGGGGCCTCTCAAAAAGGAGGTACACTTTGCGGAGCTGGGGGAAAAATAGTCTCAAACTCTCATTCCAGTATTCGATGGACTTTGAACTGTGGATTCAGATCAAATACAAAGGCAGAGCTTGTTGGTGCTTGGGCTTCTCTAGTCTTGGCAAGCAAATATACCGAAGACATGATACTTCTTGGAGACTCAAAACTGATCATTGATTGGTTAAATGGTCTTGCGGACTTCCAGGTAGCAGTTCTTGAAAGCTGGAAAGAGAGAACCAAAGAAGCTGCCTTGCTGTACAAAAATCTCGCTTTCAAACACATCTTTCGAGAAGAAAACAACGAGGCAGATTCCTTATCAAAAAACTCTTTGCTTCTTCCCTCGGGCCATATTTCCTTTGCTGTTTGGGAGGATGGCAATGAAGGTCCCACAAACAAGATTAAGATTTGATTTGTCTTGGTCTTCTTGAGTCTGATACTCATTGATCGGTAGCGACAGTCATGTATCTGAGATGTTTGTCTTGATCTGAAGCGTCATTGATAAGAATTAGTACTGCAAGTATTGGCAGTCTTATAAAGTTTTTCAGGTGTTTTTGCTTTTCAGCCAAAGAGAACAACCTGCTGTTTTGTATCAGTCTATGTAAATTTTAATATCCTTTTGGAATATAAAGAGTATTTTTCTTGTGGAAAAAAAAATATAATGAAATGGGTTAAATAGATTCAATTTAAATTATTATAATAAAAAACAAAATTAATAAATTCAAATTTATAAAATCTATATTATTTAAAAATAACTTGAAAAACTTCCTAATTTAAAGCTAGGAAATGCAAAAGCTTCAAACAAAAAGAAAATTATAAAAAAAAAATTATTTTATAATGGTTAGAAAATATTATATTTGAATATCATTTAAATACATATTTTTATGGTAAAAATGATGTTGAAAAATCTTTTAATTTTAAATATAATGAAATGGGTTAAATAGATTCAATTTAAATTATTCTAATAAAAAACAAAATTAATAAGTTCAAATTTATAAAATCTATATTATCTAAAAATAACTTGAAAAACTTCCTAATTTAAAGCTAGGAAATGCAAAAGCTTCAAACAAAAAGAAATTATTCATAATAAAAAACAAAATTAATAAATTCAAAATTATAAAAATCTATATTAGCTTAAAATAACTTGAAAAACTTCCTAATTTAAAGTTAGAAAATGCAAGAACTTCACAATGACAAGAGAACGCTATACTCATATGTCCTTCCAATACTTTATATTAAAAGATTAATATAAAAATTAAACATAAAATTATTTTATTAATTTTCCAATCACCTAAATGCTCTTCCTCTCCCTTATTGTTTGTGCATGTCCTCTTCAAAGACATAGTGTCCTTTATTTAATTAAAATAATTATAAAATTACAATGTAATAAATTCAGCCATGATTGATTAAGCTCAATATTTCCTTTGTCCTTTCGCAACGTGGACTGTTTAGTAAAGCTCGAATGCCATTTATCATATCTGTTTGTATCTATACGATGTGAGACAAATCACCATTTCAGAGATAACTTTATCTCCAAGCAAGATTGACAGATTGAATCGATTGAACGTTTTATCAAACTCAATAGTTTGTTCTTCAGGTTTATGTTTTAGTATGGGATCTGGGAATGAAATGACTAGGCTCGAAATATTGGATTGATCCAAAATACAGGAAAGAGAATGGAATGACTAGGCGTCAAATAATTGGACCGATTAAAAGCACGGGAATTCTAGATTAATTTTCATGGTTATGGTATGATGGAGGAATTATATCGTTTTGTACGAGGGAGAGGAAAGAGCCAAGTAGGCAGTTTGAAAGCAGCATGATTGCATGCATATGGACAATATGAAATAAAAGAGCCACAATGGATTTGCAGGCCCGGTCCAAGCCTCAGCCTTGGAGTTATCCTTCCTTACATCAATATGAGCTTTGCATATCCATTTCATAGTAGCTCGGCTCAACAGTGAGCGAGGAAGGAAGATAACCCAAAACTCACCCTGAGAATCAACCTGCGCCAGCTATCTCATCTCCACGTATGAGTCCAGAGGTAAATCTTCATACTGTTCACTCTGGTGGGCTTAATATGCGTAGTTTCAGTTTGTCTAAGTTGAATATGCAGGGGCAGAGTCTGGATATTTGATTGCCAAGCTGAAGAGGATTCAGTGTAAGGCCAAGCTGAAGAGGATTCAGTGTAAGTGTTGGCTGAAAGTTGGCGAAGAGGATTGCGTTTCATGCTGCAGGGCACTACCAAAAGTGCATTTGCTGTCGTGGGTTATTGCCAGAATTGCATTTAGCCTGTTGGGTACATCTGTTCAAGCCTTTTCTTTCTATTGTTTCTTGCGAATTTCGGCATTATGGAAGGAGCCTGTGTTGGAGGGCTATCCTGTCTGCCTTCAATCAATAAAATGGCCAGAACCCACATGGCCAGTGGAATAAGAAGTTCGCCATATTTACATGCAATTCCTGGACTTAGAAATTCCTCAAAAACTGTATTATGTTGTGCAAGACTGAAATCCAACATGTTGCAGAAGTCGAAAGAATCTCTGTTGCATCATCCGGCTGCTTTGGGTTTTAGCGGGGGGTTTCGTGTTGAGGGTTTAAGGAAGGCAGCTGTGGAAACTTCACAATTCTTTACAACTATGAGAATTCTGAGGCAGAGGAATTTGAAGTTCTCAGAGCGTTTGTCTATCAGAGGGGAAGCTGCTGCAGCAGCGGCCGACTCCAGTGGGGCAGGAGACCTTACCTCAGTGCCTGTAGCTCCTCCAAAGAAATTCTTTGGTGCAGATGTTAAAACACTGAAGAAGGTGATACCTCTAGGATTTATGTTCTTTTTCATATTATTTAACTACACCATTCTGAGAGATACAAAGGATGTGCTGGTTGTGACAGCTGAGGGCAGTAGTGCAGAGATTATACCATTTTTGAAGACTTGGGTCAACCTGCCAACGGCCATTGGCTTCATGATCATCTACACTAAGCTTTCTAATGTTCTATCCAAAGAAGCACTTTTTTATGCCTGCATATTCCCCTTCGTCGGCTTCTTCGGTGCATTTGGGTTTTTTCTATATCCTCTCAAAGATGTTTTGCACCCCATTGGGTTGGCAGATAAACTTCTTCAGATGTTAGGTCCGAACTTTTTGGGACCGATTGCTATTCTTCGTATATGGACGTTTTGTGTGTTTTATGTCATGGCAGAGCTATGGGGAAGTGTGGTTGTTTCGGTGCTGTTTTGGGGTTTTGCCAATCAGGTATGTTTGCTGTCTGAGTTTATTATCATGTGTATGGTCAACAATGCACCTAATCAATGTCAACCATTGTTTGCTGATGCAAAATTTTGATTTTCTCCATTACAAGGAATAGTTGGCCATTTTATGAGTTTGCAATTTTCTATGCAACTGTTCAAATAGAATTCGAGTGGTCAAATACTTGAGAACTCCTTTCATCCCACGGTTTCAAAGAATATGATTGAGAAGAAAAGGAAACAAATGGATTATTTCCTGCTCTAACTGTTTCTTTTTCCCTCTCTATTGTCGATTCTGATAAGGAGTGGTTTCCAGCATCTGATTTCTGATTGCTAATAGTTTTTGCGAGCAAGCAAAATTTCAACCAGAAAAGAAGTGGGTTGTTCTTATTCCCGTTGGTTTTTGACTGTCATCTAGAGAGGGGAAAGTTTTCCCCCATTATTTGGTGAGCATTTATGGTCAATCTATCGTGCTTCCACAATTTATGGACCCAGTTCTCCAGAACTGGTTTTATTTTGGGTTGTTTTCATGTTGTTTCCAAGCACAGAAGAAATGAGTTTGGTCTTGGGTTCGATAATGCCAGTCCTTATATGCTTCCAAGGATTTAGCAACTGGGCTAGCTCTTGTTTAGGCAGTATATTTCAAGACAGATGCCAATTACCATAGTGACATCTTTTCTAGACGCAGTGATGTATTGATCTGAATTCCATGGGCAGTTGTGCATTGTTTGGGCCACCATTGCTCCATCATCTGGGGAGTTTTTTTTGATAATTTGTTGTGCTTACTCTAAGTCTCTAACACCAGAAACTAGCTAAATTCATCTCAGATGATATCATTAAGACATTTTATTAAAGATTCACATGACAGATCTCGACGGAATCAGATAGACTGGAAATATACAGTAGCTTTGTTATTTCTAAAAGAAACATACATTTTGCCAGCTTATACAATATTCAGTTCACAGCATCATCAGTGCTAACTTCTACCTATATAACTCACTCTGATACCAAAAAGTGTCAGAGATCTTTCCAAGTCCCTACATATCACTTTTCACTACTTCACTTAGCTGTCATGAGCTCTACATAAGGTCAAGGGGACCTTTTATACATCTTATTTTACATTTAGCCATACTTTCCACCAAGTTGGCACAGATTCCATCGCACTAAGTTTTCAACTCTTCAAACTTTCGAAGTCCTGCTTTATGCCATCTCCACTCGACTTGGTCAAGTTCACGATTCTCCAAAGATGTCCAAATTCACTGGCAATAGGGACTTTGGCTAGCTATGATTTATTTTTTCTTTCTGATCACACTTAATAAAAATTACCTCCTAAGAACATGGTCATGGACTGGTAATAGCGGCAACTATGGACTTATCTTTTTTGTTAGTTGAATTTTGCCCAAATAGAACTAATAATATTTATCATTGTCATGACAGATTACAACTGTTGATGAAGCTAAACAGTTTTATCCTCTTTTTGGATTGGGGGCTAATGTAGCCTTGGTCTTCTCTGGCCGTACTGTCAAATATTTTTCACATCTTAGGACAAATTTGGGACCAGGTGTGGATGGCTGGGCTGTATCACTCAGAGGAATGATGGGCCTGGTATCTTCATTGGGACTTGTAATCGCTGGAATTTACTGGTGGACAAACAAATATGTGGTGAATGATCCAACACTACCAAAGGGAGAAGCAAGGAAAAAGGTATAATTCCCTGTCCTATATGTTGGAGATAAAACAAGGCGTTGGTTGATGGATTTAGTTGAGCTTTGCCCTCAAATGAAGTGTCTTGTCAACTGATGGTGGCTAATATGCATGCAGAAAGAAAAACCCAAGCTGGGAATGGTTGAGAGTGCAAAGTTTTTGCTGAACTCGAGGTATGTGCGAGACCTGGCTACTCTTGTTGTAGCCTATGGAATAAGTATAAATCTGGTTGAAGTGACATGGAAGTCCAAACTGAAGGCTCAGGTATTTCTGGGGTTTATTTCTTATCATATTTAAATTGTACAATCTAGCTTCATTAAGAAACCGTAAGTTAAGCATTTTGTGTTGGATCGGATGTGACCACCTCATTTATTTCGAATTTTCCTCTTATATTAGTTCTAGTTGTATTAGGAGGATTATCACCATTGTCAAAACCATAGCATTTTGTTCTTTGTTTTATTAATTCATTTTGTTTGCTTAGAGGCTTTCCTATTTTAAAATGTTATGGGGAGAATATGCATGCTGTTTTTATTTGCTACAGACTTTGGAAGGATGAGGCTCTTGTGTGCCTTCTTATGATTTTGGTTATTCCTATGTCCTTTCAGAATCTAAGTTTCTAACTGTTTTTAATGTGTCTTCTGATGCAGTTTCCAAGTCCTAACGAGTACTCAGCATTTATGGGGGATTTCTCTACTTACACTGGAATTGTTACTTTCAGCATGATGCTTCTAAGCAGATATATATTCAGAAAATATGGATGGGGTGTTGCAGCTACCATCACCCCAACCGTGCTGCTTGTGACAGGAGTGGCATTCTTTGCATTGGTGCTAGGTAGTGATTCATTAACTCCAATGATGGCTAAGTTTGGAGTCACACCATTGCTAGCAGCAGTCTACGTCGGAGCCATGCAGAATATCTTCAGCAAGAGTGCAAAGTACAGCTTGTTTGATCCTTGCAAAGAAATGGCTTACATTCCTCTTGATGAAGATACCAAGGTCCATTTCATTTTCCACTTGTTGAAATTGCTGTCCTTAAGATATTCTGTTGTACATATGTCATAGTGGGTTATGACAGTCAATTTCACTAATCCTGGATTCTCCCCTTCGTCACAACAAATGCCACATGCAATACGTATTACACACACATGCATGCAAACTCCTTGAACTGTAAAAGGTAACTGTGGGTGATTGTTTGAACAGGTAAAGGGTAAAGCTGCAGTAGATGTGGTCTGCAATCCACTTGGGAAATCAGGAGGTGCACTCATTCAGCAAGTACTCATATTGGGATTTGGATCACTTGCTAATTCAACACCATATCTTGGAGTTATCCTACTGGCCACAGTCATATCTTGGTTGTATGCAGCACGTTCTCTTGATCAGCAGTTCACTCCCCTTGTAAAGAAGGATTTGAAGAGCAAGTTATTGGAAGGAAAATTATCTGCCATGTCCAGAGCTGTGTCGGTAAATTTAAAGCAGAGGCCAGAGGTATGGCTTGTTTATGAAGTCCAGTGAGAACTTGTCCCTTCAGATTCATACCAGCTATTAGAGCTGGTTTTTTGTTGAAACAGATTTGCTATCTTATGCACTATGCATCATCAAATTACTGACCTTTAAGTCTATTCAAATTGCAGGTAACATATAGATTCGTAAGTATACTCAATGAACAAGGTTTTATTGAAGGACGTTATGTCCCTGTGATGGATGGCAGTACTCCCATGACACAGTCAGATGGGAACTCTGTTGTGCTTTCAAGCCTTTCAACAGAGACAATCGAGACGACTAACCCTGATATACCAGTAAAGTAGTGGTTCCACATACCGAATCATCAAATGATTCTGGGTTATATCCATCTGAACCTGATGCTGAGTTACTTTCATCCGAGTCTGCACCAGCAAATTGATCAAACATATCCTTACTGTCTTTCAATAACTTCAAGCTGTCTACTTGACAATGAAAGGTTCATGCTGCAGTAGTTCTTTGCAATACATTCTCATCCAAATCTGGAAAGCCAATAACCACAGCCATCTGTAGTGAGTGTCCATTATCCTATCAGTCAAGCTATTTGGTTTTTGGTTCATAGTATGCTTCATAGGAAGGGAATACTTGCTGTTTAAGTTTCCAATGCCCTTACAAAATACAGATGTTGACGAAAGCAGTAGCTCAGAATATTTTGTTTTCTTCAACACTTTATCTTGATGTACATTAGGCTTGTTTGAAGACAGTTCTATTCAAAGCAACTGCAACTATAACTAAGAGTTTTGAGGAGGTTCCCATAAAGCTATACTAAGCCTTACTAAGTAGATGAGACAATTATTTGCAGAGTTTCGCATAGCTTGCATGTTTGTATGCAAATCTCTTTTCCTTTATTGTACGTTGGAGAATATTTGATGGCGCATGCAATGGTTTCATGCACCCATTATAAGATATATAGCATAAGCAAAAGGACATGCATTTAGTTCCACCTAATTATGACGAGAACATAGATCCTGCTGTCTTGAAGATTCTTTCTAACCTTGGAAGTGGAAATACAAAGAGGGCGAATAAGCACCGTTTCTGATCCAAATCAGGAACTTTATGCTACTCATTCATATTTTTTTGTGATTATGGCATTACCATGCACAATTTGATATTTTTTCTTTTGTGCATTTAGCCATGAAGATAACTTGTATTTGCTTGGTGAATAGCTGAGCTCCGAAGAAGAAGCTTAAAAATCAATTTTAGGTGATTTTAGGATGATAAATGCCAGGCTACTAGCAAATTTATATACATAACTGAACATGATTATGTGAGAACAACAAAATTGAATATGTTAGTCAATCTTTCCCAATTGTGCCTAGGGACAGAATAACAAAGATAGTTTCCTTTTTTCCAGGGACAGAATAACAAAGATGAGAAAAGGTTACACAAATGAGTCCATGTTAATTTGTGTGTATTGGTATGGACTCCATAATATTTTATAATTATCACAGATCCTTTTGAACTATTAAGTATTGGGAGGAATTAAAAAGAAACCAAGACTTGATTTTTTTAGGTGCTTAAAAAACTTTGAATTGATACTTATATATAAGTAAGTTGCTTTTTATTTTTTATTTTTTATTTTTATGTAGTTAATCTAACCTTTTCTAGTGACACTTTTCAACCATATTGAATTACGCTTTTCACTCATATTGAATTGTGGAATGCACTTTCATTCATGTGCAATAATAATCCATATTGAATTGTGGAATGAACTTTTATTATCTGTGGAATGCACTTCTATTTATGTGCAATAATAATCTATATTAAATTGTGGAATGCGTTTCCATTCTCTATGTGCAATAATAATCAACAATAATAAAAGGTCAGTACAATAATAAAAGGTCAGTATTATATAATAATCCATATTGAATTGTGGAATGTATTTCCATTCTCTATGTGCAGTATTATATAATAATCCATATTGAATTGTGGAATGTATTTCCATTCTCTATGTGCAATAATAATCAACAATAATAAAAGGTCAATATTATATAAATATTATCAAATTGATAAAATTGTCACTTCTCTTTGAAAGGGGTAAACTATACATCATCTCTACGATGTATTCACATCTATAAGAAAACGATACACCATCTTTATGATGTACACACATCCACAAGATTACCTGGCCCATGTTAATTATACATATGGCATTTAATAGGACATAAGAGTTACACTATCTCTACGATGTACACACATCCACAAGATTGCCTAGCCATGTTAATTATATATATGGCATTTAATGGGACATAAGAGATTTCTAGCTAAAGGGTATACCTTTTAAATATTATTTATAATATAAATTATTATAACAATATTATAGGAACCAAAAGTCACATTTGAAACATGTAACTTGCCATTATTAATATTTAGTATACCATTTGGCAAAGTTCAATAATAAGAACCCAAAGCAACATGCTTTTTGAGATTTAATTTTTTTTCAATCATAATAGATCTCTTAGCAAGTATACAATGAGACAAGGGGATACACAAACACAATGGGGATACATAATGGGAATAACAAGAGCCAAAAGGAGTAGGTTTAAGATTTAAAATAGATTTAATGATAATATATTTTTTCCCTTTTCACATATATTTTTAATATACCAAGTATTGCAAATTAAATTATTAATTACATGTTATTATTGAATAATTAATTAGTGGTGATTATGTATTAATCGTTCAATTAATATAATATTTAGATTTTGATCTTAGAATTATAATATGTTTAATTTTGTATTATTTGTATGATGTGGATTATGTGGTGAGAGTCAAATCATGTGGGTTGAGATATAATGGTTGTGTTGTAAAATTATGAAATGCATTGTAAATATTTTTTATATGATGTTTAAGGCTAAGGTTTAACTAGTGACTATTTATGAGTCTCACTAGTGAGTTGTGATTCTAGTGTGATTGTTATGTTTCTATGGAGTGCTTATGATTATGTAAGAGCATGTATAACAAGACATGTATAATAATATAATATCCACTAAAAAGGTTGTTTGAGGAAGCAATATAGAGACTTTGATATCACAAAAGGGGAAGAGGAAAGGGGGTGCATGAGTGATTTGACATTGACATTTGTTTTTTGAATGCACTACCTTTTAGTTGAGAGACCATGTTTCCTTGCAAGGGTTTCACACCAATCTTGACTTGAGTAGTCATTTTTGACATTTCCCCATGCTTCTTGGCAAGGGCATACTTCCTGTGCAAGGAAAGTATGTATTGCAGAAATTCTTGGGGGGTAGAGAGATTATTCTTCAAGTCTCTCATGAACATTTTTCCTCTTGTTTACGATGGACCTTGTGCGAATCCCATCATTACTATATTTGTCATGCCTACAAATGGTAAGAGAATCCCATGGACTAGTGGTTGGTAAGATTCCATGAAAGTTGGTTACTTGTTATAGAAAATATGAGAGGAAATGCGATGGTTTTGAAAAAAACCATGGCTAAAATGTTCACAATTGTGACCTCCCAAACTTGCACTTAAAATGTTACAAAGTCCTTTAACAAAGTGCATCCCTAAGGGCACTAAGAAATATCGTCCAATGTCATCTAAACAATATTCTCTCTTTTTAGGCCAATTCTTTTATGACACAAGGGGGGAAACCTTAAATAATTTAGAACAAGATAGTGGTAGAATTTATCAAGAGTAGTACCTATCCAATTGAAGTGTTGATTTACCAAGATTCACCTATTCTAGTGTTGATTTACCTATTCAACCTTCTTAATTCAACACTAGAATCTCTACGTAATGGTACTTAAAAGGTAAATCAAAGAGCTCGTTGTTCGTGGTGGGATGGATAAAAAACTTCACATCCCTTTCACATGCTACATAATATCTTCAACCCCAATTTATTACAAAAAACATAAATAGTGTTCATCTAACTACTCATTCTCAAGGGGCTCCATAGATAAGGCACAAACCTAAAATGTGAAAACTAGCATAGCATAAAGGCAATCTACTGCTTGCAAATACCGAGTTTATTCTTCCCATCCGACTCTACAAAAGGAGTATGCACTGCTATGTAAAATCAAATAACAAATGCAACCATTGCACTATGTCACCAATGACATAAGATCTTCCTTTGCATTTTCTAATGAACCAAAACAAGGCTATATCAAACATCCTACAAGAATATTCTGGAACATTCATCACTGTACAATTGAAAAACGTAATGAACTTCTAATAGAATACAAAATACCAAGGCTAATTAACTCTTCTACAAGCATAGTCTATCCACTGCTAGATAGGGTTGATATATGTACCACTTCTTGAATGTGAATAGGGCAACACATCAACAAGCCATGATCCATGAGTATCCTTTGCAAAACACTCTCCAAAAACATATTTTCATATTCTAACAATCCTCCTCTTCTGTTGCTATAAAAATCCATTGGTACATATCAAGCGACAAGGAATTAGTGGAAAACTGCAGTAAAAATCTACAATAAATCAATCATCTATCCATCATTTCTCCATGTGTCATATGCCTAGAAAAACAAATCTGAAAAAATATCTCGGATCAAAGGTTAGGGCTTGTTTCCCCCTTTTCTATGGCTGAATAATATCACCACAAGTCACACACGTCTTCCATTGGCCCATATATGTGGTTTCCACAAAAATGCACTCGTTTGTTGATAATTTCATGTGTAAGTTATAAGTCCCCGATGAAAATATCATTCACTAGATTTCTCTCTCAATCACAACTACCTCATGATAACCATTGACTTCATGATACCACAAATATGCTCCGGTGCTGAAAATTTATAGATGTTGATTATAAGAAATAGAAGCAAATGTATAACATACTTCAACATCCTCTCTTTGTCCAAAACTACAAGAGATAAACTCTAAATTGTCCTTCCACTGCATGATGAAATTGTGTCAAGGCCGATTTGAAATCAAAGGTAGATTGGTGCTTTCAACGATACATCTCTTGTTGTTGGTATCATAATTGGGACACAATTAGGATCCCCATAAACACCATAAAAATCAATGTCCAAATTAAACCTTCCAATCAAAGTAAGAGAGCCAACGTCATCATAGTTATGGTAGTGATGTTCTTTGTCATTCAAGGATATGGAAGAACTTGAAACATCTTAATCCTTCAAGGTTTCTCTCCAAGATCTGTCCTCTTCAACTTTTAAAAAATTTCATTATCATGTTCAAAAATTTTAAAAGCAAATCCACCATAACTTACCAAACACTCATCCTCTTAAAAAATGATGATGGTTGCTAGAATGTTCTCTTCAGGCAAGTGTACATCAACATCATGATATGCTTCTTTTGGAACAAGAGAGTGTACATCAACAATATGAGAATATTCAACACACATGTCAACAATATGGTCTTCTATGAGGTGTTTCACTAATATATTCAAGGTCCCCATCACCATACTTCTCACATAGATTTGCAATATTTAATACACCTTGTGACTCTTTTTTGCGTAGAATTAGGAGGTTGATCCTAGATTAATTGATGAATTTTATGGTCATGGTACTAACTGTTTATTTATATATGTGACATGTGACATGGTACTATGTCACATGTCCATGAATGTTCTTTATTGTACTAATTTTATTCACATGTCCAGGAATGCTCTTTATTGTACTAATTTTAATATGTATGTAGGCTGTGGACATATTCACTAGTTATAGTACTACTGCACTCCCTGGGCACTTGGAATTTGCTTCTGGGTTATCTTACTCTAGGCCAAGAGATTTCTCATCACTTGTACAACCCGTTGGAGTCCATCACTGCCCACCCCCAACATCTGTCATTTTTCATGCATCACTAGTGGATTCCCCTGCATGCCACCCATCTGCACCACCTCTTCCATTGCATCCATCCACAGTGGATGCACATGTATGCCACCCACCCCCACCACCATTTCCATCAACCCCATCCATCGAGACTGCCACAGTAAAGGTTGCCTCAGAGCAAGTTGTATAACCAAACACTCCACCTGCCAATGACTCTCCATCGAGGCCCAATATATTCACAGTGATATAATGTGTTGATGATATTTTTTTATGTATCATGAATTTGATTTTGCGCATATTTGTTTAAGTTTCTGTATTTGATCCTTGTAACTGACGCAGGGTGGCATCGTTGAGAGATTGGGGTCGTGGAGGAGGGTAACACCCTCACGATTACCAGTAGCATATGCAGTGATTTGTCTTAGGTTAAATTACAAAGTATCATTTTGTACGTCTTTTAATTCATTGAGGAAAAAACTTGTAACAATGTTTTTTCTTTGTGCAGTCTCCAGAGCAACGAAGCACGCCCAGGCTCAGAACCATTCGAGGTGATTCCTTAAGCAAGAGAATAAAGATATATTTTCAGGATGCTCCTGAGGGTGGCAATGGTCAATGATTGACCAATTACTGTCATTATGTATATAGGCTACCATATAGTTGTTTTCCATGTTATGGCACTTTGTTGCCATTTTGTATATTGGGCACGAGGTGCCATTTTGTTAAAAAATGCAATTTAGACGATCTTGAATATATATATATATATATATATATATATTATGACAAGTTTTTTATGTTCATCTCATTATTTTTGCATTTTATGTTGATGGATGTATAAATTTCAAAGTTTTTGAATTTCAAAGTGTATGAATTTTATGTGTATGAATGTATGATTTTTTTCTAAAGTGATTATAAATACTTGCGTTACGTATTAACAAATCTCTTATGGTGGAAAATATTGGTAAGTGCTAAATCCATAAGCAATGAATGATTCTCATTACCTAAATTTATGGGTAGGGCATACATTTCCTTTAGCATTGGTAAACTTAAACTAATTGCCAATGCATTGGACACACTTGGGTGCACTTGTTGGATGTAGATGATTGATGGACAAGGCACCAAAGCACTCAAAGTTGATGGATGACACTCGAGTCCACCTTAAAGTACTACTTTCAAGTCAATTATCATATATAATAGAGGATGCCTCAAAATTACTAAAACAACATCATCATCATCATTATCATCTTATATATATATATATATATATATATATATATATATATATATATATTAACTTACTAAAAAAATATATTGCAAACTTGTAAGCAAACAAACTTATAAGCTCAAGTCCATGAATCATAAATATATTAATTTTCAAACTTTACAATCGGTAGTGACAATTCTTGATCTTTTAAAAATGTTATTTTTTTAAATGAAAAATAAACTTAAGTTCACGAGCCATAAATATATTAATTATCTATATATAGTACTAGTTACTTGAATTAAAGACCCCATAACTAGTAAAATTTAACAAAACATTTAATTAGTGTATAGACTAAAGAAATTTTGAGGAAACAAATGTGACTTACCTAAATGGTGTTGACAATCATGTTAAAGAAAATAAATACCACACATATGGGTAGTGCATGAAGCTCCAAAGTTCCACATTTCAATTTGCATGTTTAAACAAATCACATAACTATTATCATCATAAACATATAACAATAAAAATAATATCCCACAACACATAAATAGGTCTAAATGTATACATATCAAATGCCTCTATCATTCAAACTAAACCCAACAAATACTAAGCAATAAATCACTAAGATAAATAAAGATCAAAGTTCTAACCTTCTAAGGCCAAAATATAGGTTGTTACATTTACAAATCTCTAGAACACGATTATAATCTAAAATAGACTAATCCCTCCTTGCGTGTCTTGTCATGTAGCTTCCCATTTTAACCTATACAACAATAAATATAACTTTCCATAACATTATGCAAGGAAAACATCAAATCAGAATGTGGATTGCAATGAAAGAAGAATAACAAAAAAAAAACCTTTCTCATTCCAAGAAATAAAGAACATTTTTCTAGGGACATATGACTTAACTTTATATCACAAAGTTCCTTTCCATACAATGAAGTGTCTATGACATGTTAAGTTTAGGTGAAAAAGTTTGCATGCCTTGCCAAACCATGCCATGTCGTGCCTTGCCTTGCCAAGCTATGCCATGTCATGCCTTGCCAAGCCATGCCATGCCTTGCCATGTGTCAAGTCTAAATTCGCCCGATAACATTGATGGGTTCTCCCCGGTAAGAAGTCCCAATTAGACCTCTCACCGTTTGGAATAGATAACCCATCCATATTCTAGCCTGTCAACCATTGTTGGTTTGGTTTTACCGGTTGTGGCCCGGTCCACTGATGAAGATGAGTGATGGATGATTATGCAAACATAAGATGTAGATGAAGCCTATGTAAATGTAGGAATCTAATTTAATTCTAATATACCCTATCGTAACTAGGAGCAAACTATAGTAACATAATGAGTTTTAATGAAACTAAACTATGCATAAACCCCAATCAGATAGCCATCATGAAGGCGCATAGTTAGAAACACATGCATACAAGTCTATAACCATAATAGTCTAAGTCACGTTTTTGCATACATTCACAACTCATTCGCTCAGGACATGTAATATAAGAAAGAGTAACAAAACTACAAGAAGACATATATTGCGTTAGAATAGTCCTTAAACAAACATGCTCTTACAACCCATGTCAACAACAAACATTCTGCTAGAAATAGTTCTCAGCAAAACAAAAACACATGCAAGTCCTTCTCTCTATCAAAAGTTGGCCCTAAGGGCTTCTTTGTATTAACAATTTTAGCAATAGTGCATGAAAAATCTAAGGACAACTCTCCAATTTTAGTTGACATTGTATTCCCAAAGTAGTTTAGAAGTGTACAATGTTTGAAGAGCCAAAAGCCCTTTATTTGGGTACAATTTTAGTATTTAATGTGGTTCAATGTGACCTTTGACCTTCCGCCTTCCCCTGTGACCTTTCGCCCTTCCAACTTTTGTATTTATTCTCTTTGTAATGATGAGAGGGAGAAGACAAAAATTACATTTTGAATTTGTCCTCTAGTGTCGATGGGCCATCATGGATTTTGGCTATAGTGGTTTTCATCCACCGTAATGACTAATTTGGACATTAGAACAACTTGGTCGTCGAAGCTTGACAATTGATCATCATGGGTTTCAATCCTCCTCTTCAACCATTTGAATCAGATTCCTTTTGCTACTTCTGGCTACTACAACAATTGACGTTTTCCTTAATTCTCCATTGTACTTCGATGTGGATCACACTGTAAGGATGTTGAGTGCATCCTATTCTCGACATTAGTACCTGGCACCATTCAACATATTGTAGATGAGTGGCCTTAGATGGATACTTAAATAAACGATTAAAATAAGCATTTGAACCCATAAAACTGAAATATAAATAATCAATACTTTGTATAAACTTCCCTGAGTTTGATTCATGTTTCCTCTGCTCGCGGTTGAGGTGTGGTGTTCTTCGGGGATGTTAACAAGGTGTCATATATGAATCCAAAACTAAGTATACCATATGTTAGGAATTTCTCAAATCATATAACTAGGAAGTTGTAGATCCCAAAAAAACCTTTCCAACAGTATAAAGAACACATGCAACAAACACTCGGGTAAAAAGTTATGGTTGTTTTACGAAAGAGATTTTTTTTAATGTTTCAGAGGAGTTAATACTAACTCCTGCAATTTTCCATAGGAGGAGTTAACACTAACTCCTCCAATTTTCCATCAGAGGAGTTGAAACTACTCTGATTTTTTATTAGAGGAGTTGAAACTAACTCTTCTTGCTTGCCATCAGAGGAGTTTGAACTAACTCCTATGATTTTCCATCAGAGGAGTTTGAACTAACTCCTCTAATGTCTATAATAGGAGTTTGAACTAGCTTCTCCAATATGAATCAGAGGAGTTGAAGGGAACTCTTATGAATTGCTTCGGAGGAGTTGAAGGGAACTTCTCCTTCCTGGGAAAGCAAAATTGGAAAAATTATCAACTTGCAAGAGATAATGAGAGCTTAAGTTCAAAAGCCTGTAACTTCCTCATACAATGCCCGATTGAGGTTTCGTTTATTCAACGCGGAGAGAACAAAGAGATTCTTTTATAAAGATAATTGAGCATGTTTTTCAAGCATTTGAGTGGATCTATGTTTAATGATGGCCATGGTTATGGAGGCTTTCTTGGCGGGAAATCCTTGACGATCATTTTAGCATTTCCGGACCTTGGATTTCGATTCCCTCGGTTGCGTTGGGATCATACTTGCATAATATATAAAATAGGCCTATTTTTGTGGTGAGAAATACACTTTGAATAATACACAAAATTTTTGCTCAAAGACATTTTCAATGGAAGTATGTGCCCCATTCTTGCTATTGCTTCTCCTGAATCCGGTTTTTTAAGTTCCTGAGTCATCTGTGATATGTAGGGTCTTAGATAATTAATTTAAAATGAGGTAATATGTCAGGGGAATATAAATATAAATCCATCTAAAAAACCATCTGATGTTCGGTGCACCTAGCATTGTGTAGGAGCTGGGAGAGCCAATTTTCCATCAAGATGCATTTTAGAGCCATCACAAGACCTACATATGCTTCAGTTAACCCATTTGATGATATACGACACTTGGTTAGTCATAGAATCAAGAGGCACAAATAAGAAAAATTGATGTGGTACGTGAATGTGAGCTATTGGGTACACCGACAAATTTGATTACGAATGCGGTCATGAAGTAGGTTAGGCATGGTAGGTGGTAGTCCTTAAATTTGTTCATGACTGTTTACCTACCAATTGCCCCTATCCTACCTCTTCCTAGTATCAATTTTCCCTGTGACCCTTTTCTTCTATGACTTGTGGAGTGTTTTTTATTTGCTTTGGAATTTTTATCATGCATTAGTTAGATAAAGTTTTAATTTTAGATAAGAATACTATCTTCCATCAGACTTAGTGCCAATTTTTGTTTAAATTCAAAAATTTGAAAGATGCTACAAGAATAACACAATTCTTGTAGCACCCAAAATCATCATTGCTATGAACGTGCTCAATCCCGAAAAATCATGTCAGTGGTTGTGAGTTATGCCAAAGACCCAACAATGTGAAAACATTATGATTTCATCATAATAAGGATCATGATGATGATTTAGGGAGATCGTGTTTGTACCTGCCAGTGTTCACATCAGATCAGGGTTTCAAGCCACGTTTTAATAACACGAACAATTCTAATATGGAATTTCATTAATATCTATATCATGGTCTAACCATTGTTCTACAGATAAAAGAAGCTCATGTATATCATTCTATTGCCCGAAAAATTCCAGAACAACCCTTAGTTTGAAACCCTAGAGTCTGTAAGGTAACTAGGAGAATGGCTCCCCAAAAAGGAGGAAAAGTCACTCATTTAGAGCCAAAGGGGGTGGACTTGTTAGAATCTTATCCCGAAGTGAAGCATAAGTTCAAGAATGTAGGGTGGTGTGAGTTTTGTACCACATTTTAGGGTCGCCATTAAAAAATATCCGTGCTTTTCACACAAAATTTTGATGGGTACGAGACAGTAATTGGTAATGTGCTTATACATGTTAATGAGTATTCTATTGCAGCTGCATATAAATTATCTTTATATGGACATAAGTGGTGGAAAAAGGATAAGCTTCCTGTTGATTTTGCTGACCACTTTCTGGTTCCAAACATCAAAACCCTAACTAGAGCTAGGGCATACCACAAAAATGGCTGAAGGAGAAGGACATAAAAACACAGAGCACAACAACTGAGAGGAATCAAGTTGTAACCTGAAACAAAAGATCATGATGAACCTGTAAACAAAATCACTGATAAATGACAAAGAAAACTTGAAAAGGGAAAACAAGTTGTGGATTACCAAAGCAGGTCAAAAACCAGGGAAACCAATAAACCAAGGCTAAATTCCAAATCCTTATTCAAGCCTTATTTGAAGAAGGACAATCTGATTATTCTTGATGATGATATAGAAGAGAAAACCCCACAAAAAATAAGGAGAACAAAGAAATAATTGCTAATGACAGAAACAAAGAATTCTTAAGCTGAGATAAAGCAAGATCCAACTTATATCCTAGATATAAATGAGCTACCAGGTCCATACATACAAGAAATCTATACTCCAATTTTTTTTGCAGAAGAGGAGATTATTGTAGGTTCATCTTCAAAAGGGCACAAGCATGAAACGAGGAAAATAAAGACAAATTGTCAATTAATTTAAATCATTTTGCACCAGAGGAAGGCCAGGATGAATATAAAATGAAGACAAAGGATGAATTGAATCAGAAGATCAAGAAATTATAGGTTTTTCTCAAAGAGATGAAACAAGAAAAACTAGCACTTGAATTCTGGAATACTAAGCTACAACAAAAAATTGCAGAATTTTCCTCTAGTTGGCTGTTTTAGTAGTCAACTTCTAACGAGTCTCCCAAGAAAAAGGTGAAGAATTTGAAAAAATATTTAAAAACCCACTTGTAAAATGGACCAAATTAGGTATCTCTTCAGTAGGTTCCCAAAAAAGTGAATCACTAGGGGGATACCATGAATCTTCAAAGGCAATGTTTACATATTTAAACAATAAATGATTTCCTATTTTAGTCACTAATTTTGGGTGAGGTTTCAGACAAGTTGGAGATGAAGTTTTGGAAACCAAAAGAGGTTTTTGTTGGGGATGGGATCGTTCACAAAAACCTCTCTCATGTTTTACACAACTATCATGGTTTTGGATATATGAAGAGATATTTGGACCCTATTTTTCAGGAATTTGCTAGTTTTATTTTCCTAAAATAACTCATAGACAATAGTTAATGAGCCACCTCATCAATTTGACTTGGAGATCATATCTTATATCCTCTATTATTTGAAACAAAAAACTAAATATATATGAGGGGGTTTTCAGATCCATTTCTTTTGGATCTTAATAATTATGTACTCTTTCTATATAAACTCTGCAGAAGGAGAGGTTGGGGGGTTGGGAACCATTGGCCCTTTTTGAGAAAAATTTGTTTCAAATTGTAAGACAAAGACTTATTTCATTCTGGTACTAAATGGAAAAATGATATATGATGGTTATATTTCCATTCTTGTCTATATTTCTATCATTTTCTTACTTGATTGGATGTTAATATTTTTCCAAGCATTTGATGTATCTTGTTTGTGAGTAAGCTAGTGAAAACTTTACTGTTTGTTTGTTCATAATCATATTTGTATTTAAGTACTTTCCACTTGTTTTTTGAATGATATTTGGGATCAAGAGTTTTATATGTGAGTGGACAAATTGAAATCTTAAATATTTCCTCTGTCTTTCATATTACTTTTTCTATCTAATTTATCTAATTGATTGTCATTTACTAAGCCATTGAGATATGAATTTTATCTGGCATGATTGAGATTTATATTTTTATATTATATTTAACCCAATATTCAAACCAATTTCAAACCTAATACACACCCTTATCCATAAAAATCATTGCAATAACTTGATGATGCCCTAGCCTGCCCTTTAGCAGTCAAGTGCAACTTTAGGGACTAACATCTTTTGGCGTCGTTGTCGGGGACGGAGAAAGGTAGACATATTCCCTGGGAAGAACGACAATGATCAACTCTAGCTCCTGATGGTGAACATGGGTTGGACACAATTTATGACTGCATCATTCACCTGGCAACTCCATGAAGGAAGGATCCGTTGACGACTCCACTGATCCAGGATGACGAAAGCTATGGAAGCCATTTTGGCATGGAGGTTTGCTCCATTCGATTTCTCTACTGTTCCTGGATTCCCAAATGATGTGCCTACTGTATATTAGTGGGTAGACCACCTTCCAATGTTCAAAGGATATGATCATGATCATCCTGCACAACATTTGATTGAGTTTCATCAATACATGGACCAATAGAATATTCATCATGAAGATGCATTGATGAATTTTTTTATGCACTCCTTGGAAGGAGAGGTGAGACAATGGTATCGATCTCTACCTATTTCTATTCTTTCATCATTAAAGGATTTCCATGCTATTTTTCATTCATATGGTAAGAGGATTTATCCTATTGAGCTCCTATTGCATGATTGTTGTGAACAAATTAAATCTCTTAGCACTAATGATTGAGAAAACTTTAGTGATGGAATTAATGAAGGAATATGTCAAAAGAGTGAAGCTAAGGTTGGATTTGATAGCTTTCAAGATGTTTCCTGTAATATGAGTGGTGATCATCATGAAGATCTTGTTGCTGCAAGTTCTTGTGAAGATCAACTTTTTATTGAAGAATTGTTTTTTGTAAATCATCTTGAGGATCATACTGCGTAATCTTCATCATTACCATTAGATATGTATCAAAGTTCTCTAGTTTTTGATGAATATAATAATAATATCAGAGTCTTGGATCCATAATTCCATGATGTGGAGTAGTTTGAACAACAGTTTTATGAGGGAATTGAATCCATTATCCGTGAGGAATCAGATCTTGTGTATGACAATTATAATTTGGAATCAGAGCTTGATTTTGATAAGCAAATTTCCATATCAACATGCTTAGGAGGTGATATCAATAGACTAGTATGTAACTATCATTATGCAGATTTTGAAGAAACATTCCAACATGATACATACTACATTGAGCATGTTGTTTCTGATGTTGAAATTAATGAAGACAATTTGTTTCTTTCCAATCCTCTTGATATTCTTGTTTCAAACATTATTAAATGATTCACAGGTCAAGAATATAATGGACACTTTCAAGAGCTCTCTATTGTCCCAGTTTGTAGTGGAATGTGTGATATTCGAGCATTGTTTCAAGAGGATTCTTGTTTCATCGATGGAGAAAAAATTATAGATCAACAACTTGGTCTTATACATCGTCTGGAATTTTATCATTCCCTTCATGATCCAGTGGCCATCTACATAGAGTCAGTGTTTACATAAGCTTCCAACGTTGTAGCATTCGGTATGCAAACAAAATACGACGGTGAGTTTAAACTGTATATTATATTTATGGTGCAAACATCTCAGTTTTTATATATTCTTTCATTCAGTTGCAAAGAATACCATTTTCTAAGTAAAATGATTACATGGATGCATTGGAAGTTCGCCTACACATGATCAACAGGTTAGTAGAGTAGGATGGTTGAATAAGCTTGCATCTGAGAAATTTGTTTTCAGTTTATTGGTATGCTGTAGATCAATAATAAAGACTCCATAGCCCAATGGATAAGACACTCTTATGGTATGGTTTCAACATTGAATGACATGTTGCATGGATAGAAACGATGAAGGCACATTGGTTTGCAAGTTCTTGATGCCTCACAGGGAGAGCATCATCCCCAAAAGGAGCCAGTGTTAGTCCTTAAATTTGTTCATGATTGTTTACCTACCAATTGCTCCCATCCTACCTCTTCCTAGTATCAAATTTTCCTATGACCCTTTTCTTCTATGACTTGTTGAGTGTTTTTGATTTGCTTTGGCATTTTTATCATGCATTAGTTAGATAAAGTTTGAATTTTAGATAAGAATACTATCTTCCATCAAACTTAGAGCCAGTTTTCATTTAAATTAAAAAAATTGAAAGATGCTACAAGAATAACGTTATTCTTGTAGTACCTGAAATCATTATTGCTATGAACATGCTCAATCCCAAAAAATCATGTCAGTGGTTGTGAGTTATGCCAAAGACTCAACAACGTGAAAACATTATGATTTCATCATAATAAAGATTAGGGGGATGATTTAGGGAGATCGTGTTTGTACTTGCTAGCGTTCACATCAGATTAGGGTTTTGAGCCACGTTTTAATAACAAAAATAATTCTAATCTAGAATTTCATTAATATCTATATCATTGTCTAACCATTGTTCTACAAATAAAATAAGCTCATGTGTATCATTCGATTTCCCAGAAAATTCCAGAGCAACCCTCATTCTAAAACCCTAGATTCTGCAAGGTAACTAGGAGAATGGCTCCCAAAAAAGGAGGTCAAGTCACTCGTTTAGAGACAAAGGGGGTGGAATTGTTAGAATCTTATCTTGAAGTGAAGCAGAAGTTCAAGAACACAGGGTGGTGTGAGTTTTGTACCACATTTCAGGGTCACCATGAAAATATCTCCATGCTTTTCACACAAAATTTCGATGGGTACGAGACAGTAATTGGTAATGTGTTGATAAGCGTTAATGAGTATTCTATTGCAACTGCATATAAATTATCTTTATATGGACAGAGGTGGTGTAAAAAGGATAAGCTTCCTGTTGATTTAGCTAACCACTTTCTGGTTCCAAAACATCAAAAAGCTAATTGGAGCCAGGGCATACCACATAAATGGATGAATGAGAATGATGGAAAAACACAAAGCAAAGCAGATGAGAGGAATCAAGTTGGAACCTGAAACAAAAGATCGCGATGAACTTGTAAAAAAAATCACTAATAAAAGACATAGAACAATTGAAAAGGGAAAACAAGTTGTGGATTACCAAAGCATGCCAAAAACAAGGGAAAAGAGTAAACCAAGGCTAAATTCCAAAGCCTTATTCAAGCCTTCTTTGAAGAAGGACAATCCGATCATTCTTGATGATGATATAGAAGAGAAATCCCCACAGAAAATAAGGAGAATAAATAAATAATTGCTAATGACAGAAACAATGAATTCTTAATCTGAGATAAAGAAAGATCCAAATTATATCCGAGAGATAAATGAGCTTCCAGGTCCAGACATACAAGAAATCTATACTCCAAAAAATTATGCATAAGGGGAGATTACTGTAGGTTTATCTTCAAAAGGGCACAAGCATGAAACACGAAAAATAAAGACAAATTGTCAATTAATTTAAATCAACCTACACCAGAGGAAGGCCAGGAGGAATATAAAATGAAGACAGAGGATGAATTGAATCAAAAAATCGATAAATTACAGGTTTTTTTCAAAGATATGAAACAAGAAAAACTAACACTTGAATTATGGAATACTAAGCTATAACAAAAAATTCCAGAATTTTCCCGTAGCTGACTGTTTTAGCAGTCAACTTTTGACGAGTCTCCCAAGAAAAAGGTGAATAATTTGAAAAACCCATTAAAAACCCACTTGCAAAATGGGCCAAATTAGGTGATTCGTGAGCAGTATTCCCCAAAAAGTTAATCACTAGGGAGATACATATGAATCTTCGAAGACAATTTTTCCATATTTAAACAGTAAATGATTTCATGTTGTAGTCACTAATTTTGGGCGAGGTTTCAAAGAATCGGGAGATGAATTTTTGGAAAAAAAAAGAGGCTTTTGTTGTGGATGGGCTCATTCACAAAAATCTCTCTAAATTTTTACACAACTATCATGGTTTTGGAGATATGAAGAGATATTTTGACCCTATTTTTCAGGAATTTGCCAGTTTTATTTTCCTAAAATAACTCATAGACAACAATTGATGAGCCACCTCATCAATTCGACCTGCAGATCAAATATTATATCCTCCTTGATTATTTGAAACAAAAAACTAAAGATATATGAGGAGGTTTTTAGATCCATTTCTTTTGGATCTTAATAATTATATACTTTTTCTATATATACTCTGCAAAAGGAGAGGTTGAGGGGTTGGGAACCATTTGGCCATTGTTGAGAAAAATCTATTTCAAATTGTAAGACAGACTTATTTCATTATGGTACTAAATGGAAAAGGCTATATGATGGTTAGATTTCTATTCTTGTCTATATTTCTATCTTTTTCTTACTTGAATGCATGTTAATATTTTGTTAAGCATTTGATGTATCTTGTTTGTGAGTATGCTAGTGAAAAAATTATTGTTTTCTTGTTCATGATCAGATTTGTATTTAAGTACTTTCCTCTTGTTTCTTTAATGATATTTGGGATCAAGAGTTTAATATGTGAGTGGAAAAATTGAAAGCTTACATATTTCCTCTGTCTTTCATATTACATTTTCCATCTAATTTATCTGATTGACTGCCATTTACTAATCCATTGAGATATGAATTTGCTCTTGCATGATTGAGATTGATATTTTTATATTATCTTCGACCCAATATTCAAACCAATTTCAAAACCCAATACACACCATTATCCATAAAAATCATTGCAATAACTTGATGATGCCCTAGCTTTCCCTTTAGCAGTCAAGTGCAACTTTAGGGACTAACAATAGGTATTAGTCATCAATTATCCACTTTGTTACACATTGTTTTGGTCACCCTGATGATGATTACATAAACATGTGTTCAGGTTCCCAATATAATCTTTTGCCTGAGAAAAGCAAAATCTTTCCACTCTTGCAAGATGAAATTTTGAAAGGCCACCGCAGGCGGCTCCTTTTACACAGTGCGAAAATCCCTGATTTCTGCATGTTGCACTATAGTCAGCCTGCGATATTTCTATAGGCTGTTATATAGGCAGGTCGCGGCGACGCTTTAAAACTAAAAGAGGAAAAAAAATTTAGCAGCTTCTAGAAGTGGAATCTTCTGGAAATATGAGGTGGCATCCGTATGGTTACGATCCTACTGACTTCTCTGATTTGATGGGATCATCCTCATCTCTTTAACCACTTCAACTTCTCCTTTATAATGATAGGCTTCTCATGGAAAAGGTTAGAGGTACAAGCATAGAGATTGAAGAAAGAATAGGTTGAAGACTGTGTGAAGAATCCTATTTCAAGTGATGCTTGAGGTCTCCATTCATCTATCAAGCTTTTGAGAGAAATCTTCATGCAAACATCAGAACATATGTATGTGTGTGTCAGAACAAAGGGCCACTGAAAGGGAACTTGTGACATCAAGGCGAATCGATTGTATCTTCTACCTTTCATTAATATAATACAATGGCATGCCTCTTTCCCATAAAATTATTGATATTTTATTACATGACTCCTTGATCACATGTTTAGGTTGTCATTGAATTTCACTATTGCTGCTTTCACGTTGGTTGATTTGTGTTATTACAGATCTGATCTCACAGGAGCATTAGAGTAAAGTAGGATCAACAAAGACATAAGGAAGCAATTCATAAGGTACGTTATCTATTCCTCCTTTGGTAATTAAATTCAATGATCGTAATCTACGAAAAGCGTATTGTTCCATCTTGTTTTGTTCTAGATCCAGGTGGATCTAGGGGGATTAGTTCATGTCCACATCTACCGATTTACCCGTTAACAAAATTGGTGACTCCACTGGGGAGGGACAACTTGATTGTGGTTTTTCATTGGCCATTTGCTCATAGCCTATCTTTTACATTCTATTTCAGTCTCTGAGTCTGTGGGAGATCCAATTAGACTCACTGGATTTAAAAGTTTCCTGAGACCCTTTGCCATTTTTGAAAATTTTTCTATTTTATGAAACCTGTCCGCACTGCACCCTATTGGTAGCCCACATAAACCTTCCATTTCCGCACCTTGGTGGTTTGTTTCAGTGCGAAATTTCCATGACCTGCATGACTATTGGCTTGCATAAATCACTCATTTCCGCAATGCGTTATACTGTCTGCCCGCGACGACGTTTGAAAACTTTTTGGATTGGGTCTTGATTGCCCAGTTTTTGCTTCAGTTAGCTGGGGAAGGGATTTTAATACTAGTTCTTGAGTGCTTCTGGTTGTTTCAACTTAGTCTTGATTGATTTTAGAGATCGAACCCCTCTCTTTGATCTTTTCGATTCTTGTTTTTGATTTTTTATCGACAAGGATATAATCTCCAGACTTGCATTTGAGTGCTTGATCGATTAAAATTCTTCATTTGGAGTTGGACTTATAGGTTTGTTACACCTTCTGGATTGCTTAACGATCGAAACACCATTTTCTTGTTCACATTTGAAGAAACCTTTTCTTGTCATTTTGTGTTTTTATATTCATTGAAATATTGATTTGGCTGCTTGTTGTGTGTTTTATTTTCATTGGTTGCTTACCCTTTCTTAGTTCCATCCCCGTTTTCGGTTTCTAAAAAAAAAATAAATTTTAAAGTCTTTAAAGTCTTTTAAGCAATCATTTATTTAGAAAATATTGGCGTTTGAAATATTGAAAGAGAACGAATAGTGAAATTACATTGTTAATGATTGTTTGGTATTACATTTAAAGAAGAGAATTGTGCATCGTAGTTCATTGCTACATAAAATTTCTTTCTCCCTACTGTAGATAGAATTCATCGAACGAAAGTTTGTATCATTCATCTCTATTTACATGTTATTGGGTCAAAGTATCACATAACATTGGTTTCATTCCCGTCTCCCTCTTGCGTAACAACAACCTTTAATAATACTGCACAACTCTAAAATTCAACTAGTAACTTTTTCTAGGGCTCTTTTACACCAACATTAGCCAAGCTTGAGCTTTGGAATAGGCAGTGAGACATACTCTCCAAAGCACAAAACACACCATAATATCTTGTGATGGGGAGTGGTCAAATCCATTTGCAATGTTTTTTCCTGGGAAGCCCTTCTCACACAAGGGTCAAACCTGAGGTCGCATTGAGATTGGCAGAGTTACTCACCCTGCTTTGTTGGTCTCAATGTAGAGATTACACGTATTATGGGGGTCGCTTGAAGGTATACCCACAATGATGAGTGTAAGCCTATCAAGTTGATTTCAGGCTAGATACCTTGCCTTTGCGTGTGGATCAGACTGTCGACTGTTTCCCCAGGCATCGCTGTTGTTTGTGGTAACTTTAGTAGCCTATTTCCTTAGGGTCTTACACAAGGTGACTGTGAAGGGGCAAGTCTTCACGGTACCTGGAATCGATGTTGGCTAGACTCACTCGGTCTCCTTGGAGGGTATACCCATGATTATGTGTGGGAGCTTGCACCAAGGTGTAAGTCTGTTAAGCAGGTCGTCAACGTAACTTTTCCACCCTAGCCCAACCCCTTCTTGTCTCAACTTCGCGACATTGGATTTCATCACCAACTAGTGACTTCGGAATAAGAAGGTCTTGTTTGCTTGGTTTTGATTCCTAGATTGTACTAGCGAGTGTTGTTTGTTTATGTAGTTGGCTGTAGATTTTGTTTGTAGATTTTTCGATCCAGCCAACATTGACCCTCCACGTCGTTCACGTAGGATGCAAGGACTACCTCCAGAAGAGCCAGAAGTTTCTCAACACTTGCCTCCTAACCCATCGGAGGACTCTCCTCAATAGAGTGAGATCCAGGACCATGTACCCTCACAGTCGGAAAGGACCGATTCTCTAGATATATTTCGAATTGTTTCTGACCCTCTAGAAGCTTTCCGCCTACCTCCTGGATACGAGAGATGTATTCTCCGACTCAATTCGTCCGGAGAACTTGTTATTGATACTTCTAGATTATCTCCCAAGATTATCGCAAGCCTTAACGAGGATCCTTATTGGACCACTGACATAGTTCAGACTCCAACTTCTAGAAGGAACCCTCCTACCTCAGAGACATGAGTTGAAATACCTATCGCCTCTGAACCTCTCGAAACATCTTACACATTCATGATACTCATGGATCATTTTAATACTACAACATGCTATTATTTTCCTGGTTCAGAAATGCTGTCAGCTGGCCCCAATTTAACCACCCCTCTCCAGCAGGCTCATTCTACGATGATCCCAAATACTACGAATATCCCCACCGGAAATATGGTGGCCGACCAAACACCTATTAGCACACCACTTTTACCTAGTCAGATCCCATCCCTTCCTCTTGGGTATAATGCGTTGAATGCTTCTATTCCCGTTCCTACCCAAGTCCCATCCGGAACTCCTGGAGTCTCCACTCTTTCTGGGAACAATCTTGTTCCTGGTTTTATTCCGACACTTCCTTAGCCCCCTTCCAGAGGGTCTTATCCATCCCCTATAAGAGGAACCAACCCTAGTGGCACCACCCAGTCTTTCACACCTAATTACCAGATTCCTATTGGTGGACAATTTCACCCTGGAGGCCAAATGCAATCCCCTTTTGGAGGTCAAATCCCAATTGGGATGCAACCCCCGGTTGGAGGGAAACCCCCACCTACCCTACCCTATGGACAAAACATACTTGCAGACTTGGCCCAGTATTGGAACAATCTTACCCAAAATAATCCTCAACCAACTGGGGGGCAACAACCTCAAGCCAACTCTTTCATACCCCTTGGTACAGGCCAACCATATCCAGGTCTGTCCAATCCCATTTGGGGTTCGAACACTCGACCCAATGTCCATGTTCAAGGGAACAACCCTAACTAGTACAACCCTATAGGTTACATGTCTCCACACCAACAACCAAATATACCCGGATCTTCACATTATATGCAAACTACTTACGGTCCTACTGGTATACCTATGAGAATTCCTCCCCAAAGTCACCAGTACCCCCATGTGAATAGACAATTACCCTTCTTAGCCACCCTGGACCTCCCTGATTTGTCTAGAATTTTAAATGATCCTATCCGTCACTCTCCTAAGTGGCCCGTAATACCAACCAAACTACCATCCAACATTTCTAAGTTCGATGGTAAACTGGGAGAGGACACGAACAATCATGTAATGACTTTCCACCTCTGGTGTTCATCCAACTCTTTGATGGATGACTATATTCGATTACATCTTTTTCAACGAACTCTCATGGGTTCAACTGTGAAGTGGTATATAGAATTTCCACGAGGTTTCTTCACCGATTTCAATACCCTAGCTATGGATTTATTCACTCACTACCAGTTGCCAATCCGTTATGAAATGAGGACCACGATTTTGAGTTCTTTCAAGCAAAGTAAAGCCACTCATATCTCTGATCACATTCATGAGTGGAGACGAAGACATCGTCTAATCAAACTCGATCTTCCCGATCAATTATTGCCAGAATGGTTCATGAAATCCTTCATGAATGACACATCTAAAGACATTGCTATGGGTGGAGTTGTCACAGAAGAACAAGCGATCAGTCGTGCCCAGTATCTCGATCTCGTTTATTCACAAACGGGTACTATTTATGATCTTCTCCCTGATGCACCTCGTCCTTCTACCACGACCACCTCAACGACCCCAACAACTTCTCATGCCACTGATGTTATGATAGGTACTTTCCATACACAACCTCAGTCTGCACAGACCTCTCACACCACACCCAAATCCCATGCTTCTAATGATCAAACTGCTCCGACGCCCACCCCTCCCACCGGTAAAACTTCAGAAGTGAACGCCGTTCAATCGACTCCTACCGGTAAGAACAAATCTAAAAAAGGGAAGGGTAGGAATAAGAAGGATAAGAATAAAAAACCGCAATCTGATAAGACCAAGACACAACCTGCTGAAGATAAGGATAAACACAAACCTCGCTATCCTTTCCTTATTTGTGGTGATGATCACTACACGAAGGATTTTTCGAGATGTGCTAAGGTCACAAAGTTCCTCCAAGGGACCCCACAACCTCCTACCCCTGCTGTCTTGTCTCAACCCTTCCCTTCTGAACAACAAGATCAATTGGTCATCCATGATCAACCTTCTTCCTCCACCACCTCCTATGTACTTATGTGTAATGGTGATTCAAAGAAGAATGACATCACACTTACCACTCGTGCCAAAGATTTCCCTTCCTCCAAGGAGAAAGTTGATGATATACCACCTTCATTGGTTCGAAAATATCCCTCAGCTCCACCTTCCAATGGTCCTCCTCACCTCGAATGAACGAACCCCGACACAATCCTTCGCCCTCCTCCCAAGGGCATGGTTTGGAAGTCTGCTTTCAATCCTCATGCGTAGGCTGCCCATAACTACAGTATCATGGAAGATCTGGCACAAACACCATCTGCGATGTCAGCCCTCGAAGTCCTTCAGAGTTGTCCTACATAACGAAAGGCGCTGTTGAAAGCTATCAATGGAATCGACCCTACAAATACAAATTTAATAATCTTTGACTTGGAAGATCACATTCCAAGGTTGCCCCCTTAGGTCGCATTTCAAATACAAGTTGTTGTCTCCGACAAGAACATTTGTAGAACAGTTATTGATGAGGGTGCCTCGACGTGTGTCATGTCCATTGCCTGCTGGAAAGCCATTGGCTCTCCTCCCTTAACTGAATCACACAACACACTCAAAGCGTTTAATGGGTCTGGATTTAAGCCCTGTGGTGTCCTCCCTTCGTTGCCCATTACATTAAAAGGAAAAATGGTCAACGTTGAAGTTGAGGTCTTTGATGCACCTCTTGATTACAACCTTCTATTCAGCTGTAGATAGATCGATTCTATGCGTGCAGTCGTGTCTACTCTTTTTCAAATCCCGCGTTTTCCACATCAAGGAAAGATAGTTACCGTAGACCAACTAGCCTTCTTCAACTCTGACACAGGTACCATCAACATACCTTTCATTGAAAAGACACCCTCTGGATACGAGAATGTCGGTGTGGGTCTACTAAAAGATTCCACTCTGATGGGTACATTCCGAATCCCACCACCTTTGGTTTCCTCGATCAACATGATTTCCACCTTTGTTCATGAAGCCCATTCATCTTCTGACCCATGGATAATACCCGAACGTGGTGATTATTCCCGCTATGGCGAACAGATACCTTTAAGTCTGATTGAATCTTCCTATCAAGCCATTTAATCGGCATCCCCCTCTACCCCCTCTCTCGGTGATTCATCTCCTGATCCTTTTCACGTGATTTTTCCCACAGATAAGATGATGATGTCGGTTATGTCCATGGAAGACACTCCTTGGGAGGATGGACATCATCGTTCCATTCTCTTCCTGGAACCACACACACTCGAGAGTTACCAACGGATTTCGACCCCGTCGACCGTTGTCGTTATTACTTCGGTTCCCGAATCCACACACGATGTGTTATATGAAGGTAACTTAAGAAACATTTCACCCACCATCCCCCTCGACATCTCTATCAAACCTAGAGTTGTTGAAAATGTCCATATCGGAGCTTCGTGTTCCACTAATGAAGTTGTCACATATAAGTCACTTTTCCAAGTATTTCGTGACATCTTCGCGTGGAGCTATGAAGAGATGCCCGACATTGACCCCGATATTGTTGTACACGAAATTAAGACATACCCAAGCACTAAACCCGTCCGACAAACTTCGCCTGGTCCACCACGGCAAAGCCACCGCTATCAAGCTTGAAGTTGAGAAACTTCTTAAAGCTGGCTTTATTTATACCGTGGCTTTAACTAATTGGGTATCCAATCTAGTTCCAGTTAACAAGAAACAAGGTACGATCCGTGTCTGTGTTGATTATAGGGATATCAACAAAGCTTATCCTAAAGACAACTTTCCTACCCCCTTCGTTGACCAAATCGTCGACGATTGCGCCGAAAGTGAAATCTTCTCTTTGATGGACAATTTCTATGGATATAATCAGATCAACATCTTACCCGCGGATTAACACAAAACCACTTTTATTTGTCCTTGGGGCACTTTTTCCTACCAGAAACTTCCCTTTGGTTTAAATAACGCCGATGCCACGTTTCAATGTGCTATATCTTATGCTTTCCATGATATTAAGCACATTGTACAACCATATCTAGATGACCTACCAGCACATTCCATGCATCGTAGTGATCATCCAACCTACCTCCGAGCCATTTTCCTTCAATGTCAGTTCTATCGTATATGCTTAAACCCACACAAATGTGTCTTTTGTGTGGATTCTAACCGAATCTTAGGCTTTATTGTGTCATGCCAAGGGATCAGGGTAGATCCTTTGAAGGTTGAGGCGATTCTTAATCTCCCTCCTCCTTCTTCACTTCGCCAGCTACAAAGTTTGCAAGGGAAGGCAAACTTTCTACGTCGTTTTATCCAAAAATACGCTAAGTTAACACTCGGATTTACTTGACTATTAAAGAAAGGCTCTGAATTCACATGGGACACCACTGCCAACAAAGCCTTCAAAGCTTTGAAATTGGCTTTAACCCATACCCCACTACTGTTCCCGCCCGATTATAGTCGAGATTATTTCCTTTATCTTGTTGCTTCGGATTTGACCCTCGCCATGGTTTTGGTCCAAGAGGATGATTCTCACGACGAACATGTTATTTATTATTTGATTCGAAGTTTCACGACTACTGAAGCCAAGTATTTACATGTTGAAAAACTGGCCTTGGCAGTTGTTCAAGCTGTCCAACGTTTCCGACACTATATCCTTTTACACAAGACCAACGTGATTTCCGATTGCAACCCTATGCAACACATTCTTACACGCCAGTTGCTAGGGGGTAAATACTCCAAATGGATTGTGATACTCCAGGAGTTTGACTTAGAGTTTGAACGTGCTAAGTCCAAGAAATCCTTGGTGTTTGCTGAATTGATATGTGACCTTCCCTGTTCTGAGATGAAAAATGTAGCAGAGGATTCATTACCCGATGAATCCCTTTATCTGATCAGTTCCGATGACCTTTGGTATGGAGATATCATTATATATCTCCAGACCCAGACTTTTCGACCCAATTTTTCTAGTACCGACTGTTGTCGCATACGTTACCAATCCCGTCAGTATATCGTCCTTGGTGATACTCTTTATCGCCATGGAGTTGACTCCGTTTTTCGATGATGTCTCAATTATGATGAGGCCGAGAAAGATTTGAATGAATGCCATTCTGGAGCATGTGGTGGTCACATGTTTGGGTATGCTACTGCCCAAAATATCTTACAAGCTGGGTATTTTTTGCCTTCTCTATTCAAAGATTGTATTATTTCTGTCCAAAAATGACACACTTGCCAAACATACAATCACAAAATAAGATCTCACCCCACTCCCTTACATCCTGTAGTTTCTGTTGGACCCTTCACTAACTGGGGCATCGATTTCATGACATGTAACCCTCACTCGGCTGGGGGGCATGAGTACATTATTGTAGCCGTAGATTATTTCACAAAATGGGTTGAGGCGATGCCTACATTCGACAACACGAGTAAAACTGCATCCCTATTCATCTTCAATCACATTATTACACAATTTGGAATCCCATAGGCTATCGTCACCAATCATGGTAGCCACTTTCAAAACTTTATGATGTATGAGATTACAGAAAAGTTGGGTCTTCGACATGAAAACTCAACCCCGTAGTATCTACAAGCCAACGGATAAGTCGGAGCAATAAACAAAGTACTTATTACCATGCTTCGATGGATTAACAAAATCCACAAAATGAGTTGGCACACGATGTTGTTCTCAACATTTTGGGCCTATTAGACATCTGTGAATTCAGCCACGGTGTTTACACCTTTCCAATTAGTGTATGGTTTAGAAGCTATTCTACCGTTTGAATGTGAAATTCCATCGTTAAAACTAGTCGTCCAACTTCTCCCAAACACCTCTACTGAGGAAGAATGTCTGTTGTATCTTACGCAATTGGAGGAAACCCGTCGCGATGCCACCCTAGTTATTGAAACCCAGAAGAAACGCGTAAAATCCCAATACGAAAAACATGCCAAGCCACGCGTGTTTTCTGAAGGTGATCTAGTTCTCCTCTATGAACAAGATCGTGATTTGCTAGGAGATGGAAAATTTGAGGCTATGTGGCGAGGCGCTTATATTGTTAAAAGAGTGTTGGAGAAAGGAGCATATGAGTTAGTAGATTACGATGGCATTCCTTTGAGTGAACCCAGAAATGGGCTTTACTTAAAGAAGTACTATGCTTAGCCTATCTCTGCATAAGCACTTGTATTTTTACTGTATCATACTCTTGTGTGTTACTTTAGTGTGTTTCTTCTATTTGAATTTTACCCCTGACTACGTTGTGTTTGGTCTCCATATGTCGGTGTTTTTGCTACCTTACATTGGCTTCACTGATGGTGCTAGTCGTAGTACCCAGAATTTAGCTTCTGTTGCTTGGGAAATTTATGCACCCTCAAACGAACTTATTTGTCTACAAGGTGTTTGTCTCGGTCGAACGACCAATAATATCGCGGAGTATAGCGTGGTCATCGAATTATTGACTAGTGCTATTTCGCTTGGGATTCGTCGCTTCATTATACGACTTGATTCACAACTAGTAGTACTACAGTTAAACAATGTCTATACTATCCGAAGCCCTACTCTATTACGGGTATATTTATGAATCCGCCTCTTGGAACGTCATTTCGATTATATTGAATATCAACATATTCCTAGATGTCTAAATATATTAACTGATGCTCTAGCTAATTATGTATTAGACAAACATTTGAGACATTTGTAATTCCAATCACATTTCACATATTGTACAAAGAGAAAAGTAAACCGGTAAAAGCCTCATGTATATATATATATATATATATATATATATATATATATATATATATATATATATATATATATATAATGTTTACAAAAAGAGTTTTCATCCAAAGATCAAAATATCAAAATATAGAGACCATGGACCCTACAAAATGGCATCATGGATGCCTCTCGTGATAGCATACTACTTCTCTCGCTACCCTACGTAGTAACCGACTAAGTGAGCCGGATACGCCTACAGTATGGCATTGATAACGCCTCGGGATCTCCTCGATGGATATATCAGGGATGTCTCCCATCAAGCCTTCCAGGTTCTGCTCTATCACATCATAATCCTCGACATCCCATCCAGCTACTACGTGTACCTCTCATCGCCTATGAATAGGAGAAGATCCCGGGGGTCGATGTGGCCCTACATCTGCATGATCGAAATTTTTTGATTAGTCTTTTGATCGGAAACACAAAAACATTAAATATTTTGAAACTCATAAAAACATTGTAAAAACACAAATGCCTTTTTTACCTAGATCTCCCCACTGAGATCCCTTAGGGAGAACCAAATATGGATCACCCCAAAATTCTAGACTGGCATAAGCATAATCATCAATCATCAGGATTTGTGGTCCCAACCAATTGAAGAATGTATCGTCATACTTCACAATCCGGCCTGCCACATGCTGTGTCATTAGGTCACACCACCTTTTCATCCGTGGGTCTCTCGGGGATGGTATTCCCCATTCCACCTATAGGCGTAGGTTTGGAACTCTTTCTAGGAAGAAAGATACTAAAATGGACCAATAACCGAACTGTTTTAGGTCCCCATTCTTACTTTTTGTGAGTTGAGTTTTCATGCTGCGTAGCACACCGTCACACCAATTGAATACTCGAGGCTCCAACCATTCAATAGCATATTGAAAGTAACTTTGGAGTGCCATGTGTACCGAAGCACTCCCTGCCATCCGTGCAATAATAAAAAGGATGGTTCTGAGGGTCAAATCTCTCACACCTTGGATTTCTACTTTTCCTTTACGTCTTTCGGCATCAGGTTCACAATGTCGATGAATGTACTCACTCATGGGAAATCCACTACCTCGACCACCTATCAGAGTCATGCGTGCCCCACGACGTGACAACCCGGTCATAAAATAAATATCCTCAATATCCAAAGAGAGGACATGAACACCCACGTGGAACAATTGTTGTTCTGAATCCCACATATGAACTAGATATTCTAGTAATCTCCGTTGGGCTCTCATGCCATGAACTTTGAAGAATTTTAATAGACCACATTGCTGGAGGGCATTCACGATCCTCAGATCATTTAAAGCCATGATTTCATCTTCTTCGTGCTCACGCTCTCGCCATTCCAACATCTTTGCAAGCAAACACCTGCATGGGAAATAGAGAAGATCTTCAGCACACCTTTTCAACATTTTTTGGGATTTTTGTTGAGTCAACGTTCACTTTTCATTTTATTTTTCAGCCGCCGCAATCAAAATTCAAGTACAGTGTGGAATTTCTGCGAATGCGCCTTAACGCACCTACGAAAATCGTTGATTTCTGCAGGGCCCGTTATAGGCCACTCGCGACAGCCCCAATGCACGACTAGCAGTCCCAAATCATCAAATGATCTTGATTTTTTACCATCAAAAACAAAAATTAATCCATTGAAAAGATAAAAGATGAGATGCTTACCTCTTTTACGCAATCCGTTCGTTGAATGATCTCCCGTGGTCTCCGCAATCCGTTGCCGAAGTTGAAGTAAAAAACAAGGGTTTTTGGTAAGTTTTTGACCAAGTGAAAATAAAATGGTGAAAAAGACTTTTTGCTTCTATTTATTTCTTTTTTATCATTTTTTCTAGTATTTTGTTTTATATAAATACATTTTAGTCAAAAACCCATTAACTCTAAAGGTCTTGTAAGTGTTTTTCTCCTTGCAGGAAGAAATTTAGGACCTTGGACAACGAATTATGGACAATTTTTGTGATTTATTCTGTTTTTCGTCACATGTACAATTACTTTTTAGGGTTTTTTCAGAAAAACCTCGAGCACATTCTTTGTTTGTTATCGGGCTCGAAAACCAATGAGAACGTAACTGAGTATACTTTTTTCATCTTTTCGTACTCGTCATGGTAACACGAAAATAACGAAACCTATGGAGAATTCTTTAAACTCTTTTCATGCTCCTTAAAAATGAAAAGATTTCCGAGAGACCTTATTCTTTTTATGCTCGTAAAAGTATTTGAAGAAAACATTCGATGGGTGATAGTTTATCACTATTTCGGTCCTGTCGAACTATTTTAGGAAAAAGGAACTGAGAGAGTTCTCTTTTAAGTGTTTTTCTAGACTCTATAATCATGAAAAACCCTCGAGTTTTCTATCTTTAGACTCGTTAAACAAACATCGACAGACCCATACGGGACCAAAGCACTCCTTCTTAGGGTTCGTTAAATATACTCTGAGGGACTCGTTCGAAGGATGAGCTTAAATTGACAAGCATATGTTATCCTCCTCAAGCTTGCGTAAAAATAAATAGGTACTCGCCAGAAATGGTGGGGGAAAATTTGGGAAAGGAATGTGTCTCTGTATTTGTATTAATGGCAGTAAGTGTCACTCTTGAACATGACACCCCTCTTCGTCATTTAAATTTGGGTTGGGTAATCCGTTTGTCTCTTGTCTGACCTTGTGCAAGTTCATATCTTGGGTCATCTTTGAGTCAACACTGCCAAGATCATTGTCGTGTCATTCATATGTTCAAGAGAAGATCAACCGGAACCCTTTATCAAGTCGGCCATCTTCAATTGTCCATTCTTACCATATCAGCCTTCCCTGTGTTAGTCCCAAGTCACATATGTATTTTTCTCTACCCTAAATCTGCTACTTATTTCGTGTCATTGATGGGGGATACATCAAGGCCCTCCCGTGACGAGTCTTTTCTTGTCGACTTCAGCTCATTATCCAAGAAAAATACTTAGAAATTATTTAGTACCTTAGAGCCTGCATGCCTCAATGGCAGGTTTCTTCGCTTTTGACAGTGGATTCACATCATTGATCCCTGATCGAGATATTCTTTCAAGTGTTCAACTTCAAATCATTTATTCACACTTGTTGGATTGTACTGGAGTACCTTGGGGGTCATTGACATCATTGGTGATTTCCCTCACACTTGTTAACAATTTTCATCAATGACTGGTAATCGAGTGGTTTCTATTCGTGTTCAACTTCAACATCTGTAATCACATGACTAGAATCATACTAACGGACGATGGATTGAAGACCCTGGACTTCACCATTTTTTGGTTCAGGTTGCAAAAGAGTATTTGTGATTTGTTTTGACACATAGATCCACCTTGTATGACTCGTGGCTATGCGCGTACTTGAGTTTTCGATGCATGGATCCACAGTGTATTCGTAGTGCAAAATCTTGTTGACATGGATCCACGTTGTATAGTTGGTGGCCATGACCTACATTTATGATTTCAATCATTTACGGTCTGAACATGGGAATGCCTGCTTCAGACATGGTGTGATAGTGTACAAATGCTTGATTGTTTGCATGTTCCTGATTGGTGCGCCCTAGTTCTTGACACATACACACTTATTTTACACAATATCTCGGTTGTTTCGAGTTCCAGCCTCATGCTTTGGGGGAATTCTGTTACACATTATTTTGGTCACCCTGATGATGATTACATAAACATGTGTTTAGGTTCCCAATATAATCTTTTGCCTGAGAAAAGCAACCTCTTTCCACTCTTGCAAGATGAAATTTTGAAAGGCCGTTGCAGACTGCTCCTTTTACACAGTGCAAAAATCCCTGATTTCTGCATGTTGCACTATAGTCAGCCCGCGGGATTTCCGTAGGCTGCTATATAACCAGGTCACAACGATGCTTTAAAACTAAAAGAGGAAAGAAGTTCTAGCAGCTTCTAGAAGTGGAATCTTCTGGAAATATGAGGTGGCATCCGTATGGTTACGATCCTACTGACTTCTTTGATTTGATGGGATCATCCTCATCTCTTTAACCACTTTAGCTTCTCCTATATAATGATAGGCTTCTCATGGAAAAGGTTAGAGGTACAAGCATAAAGAAGCATAGAGACTGAAGAAATAATAGACTGAATACTGTGTGAAGAATCCTATTTCAAGTGATGCTTGAGGTATCCATTCATCTATCAAGCTTTTGAGATAAATCTTCATGCAAACGTCAGAACATATGTATGTGTGTGTTAGAATGAAGGGCCATTGAAAGGGAACTTGCGACATAAAGGCGATTCAGTTGTATCTTCTACCTTTCATTAATATAATACGGTGGCATGTCTCTTTCCCATAAAATGATTGATATTTTATTACATGACTCCTTGATCACATGTTTAGGTTATCATTGAATTTCACTATTGCTGCTTTCACGTTGGTTGATTTGTGTTATTATAGATCTGATCTCACAGGAGCATTGGAGTAAAGCAGGATCAACAAAGACATAAGGAAGCGATTCATAAGTTACGTTATCTATTCCTCCTTTGGTAATTAAATTCTATGATCATAATCTAGGGAAAGTGTATTGTTCTGTCTTGTTTTGTTCTAGATCCAGGTGGATCTAAAAGGATTAGTTCATGTCCGCATCTATCGATTTACCTATTAACACACTTAGGTGTAGAGAGCTTAGTCATCAGAAATGATAGGAGATCGATTGATAGCGTAGTAAGAAGGATCCGAGCTAGGAGGGGAACAAGATAATCCTCAAGGCGAAAGTGAGCCACATTGACCTAGTTAGTGTTTTCGAGAGGGAGAAAATCATATTCAATGCATTTGGTGACGATGAGGGGTCGATGTCCTTCAACTGAAGTATCAAGGATAGGAGGGGGAAACTTATCAACAGGAAGTGCATGGGGGATGAAGAGGCGAGCCTTGTCGATATGTAGTGTAATGAAGCGAAATAGAGGGAAGCTATCAAAATGCAATGCAATGATGCAGGTGCAAGGGAGTCAGCTAATGAAAGGCATGAACATGGAGAATATAATCATGTGAACAATATTGGTGAGATGACGTTTATCATGTAAATTTTTTTGATGATGAAGATGTGTGTTAGTGAGGTTTGGCAAAAGAGCGATATCACATCAGGAAATTTCAAAGGGAGGTGGACGATGTACTGACGAGAAAATTAATGGCTTGTCAATGAAAAGGTTGAAGAAGGATGCGCATGTCGGTACACTGTGTATCAGTGCATGAAGAGGGGACTCACCAAAGTGCATATCGTTGGGTAGAAGTTATTATAGGGGGAACTACAAATGATAAGGCGAGGAAGTGTAAGAAGAAAAACTTGGGTGTAGCCATTTGCGCGAGGGAGAGAGTGTGAGGGTTCTGGTGGGAAGAATTGAAAGGGGGGGAAATTTCTTGTCTTAGAGAGATGTTAAGACAAGAAAATTGGGAGGTTGTTTTGTGCATTCAACAAATGGAGATACATTGGACGAAGCTAGAATCTCTTCTAGTCTTTCCTAATTGATAAACATAAATTGTAGAAGGCCATATAATTACTTTTAAGATAAAAAATTCCTAAAATAATGCACAAAAGTTACTTGAAAGATTTCATCGTGGTGGGCTCACTAGAAATGCTTGTATATCGGCTAGTAGGGCATGTCTGCTATAGATGGAGGATGAATGATGACACGATTTATTTTGGTAAACTACGTCGATGATCCTGGTTGGTATCTCCTTCGTGGGGATGAGATAGGTTTGGGATAAAAATATTTTTCACCCGGTGCGTATATAGATATGTCGCAAGTGTTGCTCCATTGCCCGCGAGCGTTCATAAACCTGATGGAGTCACCACGGTGTCACAGACCTTGCTTTGCTGTCAGTGAGCTTCCATAGCCTAGACAAATATATCTGCATGTCCCCTAGTCTGTTCAAACTTTCCTTTCCATTCCTTCCAGACTTGACTATTTTAATGCCTAAAATTCTCCTAACAATAGTCAAACTTCTAGTTTTTAACAAAGCCAAAAATAATTGACATTTAGAAGCATCGGATTTTGGTTCAAAATATTATTTAATGATTTTATAAGAATGATAATGACTAGTACAATTAGGTATTATTTAAATTTACCTTCAAGTGATGCTATACCACTTTCATAAACCTGAATGTGTTTAGTAGTTCTTCACCACACATTTCTCAATCTAGATAGGGACAATGAACCCCTATTCTGACACCCTTGACCTCCCTGCTATGGAGTTACAATGTTATAGTTCTTGCCCCTTCAATCACTAGTGGATTAAATATGGGAGGAGAGTGGACATGGGATTGACTAATTTATGGAACGTATGACTGTCCAACAAGAGGTTGCACCACAATAAATTCTTCACCACAATGTTGTACACCAATTGCCTCCCTAATTTCATCCATTGTATAATCAAATCCAAGAAAATCCTCCATCATCTGGTCATCCACAACAAGCTATCTTGATGAGATACTGGATTGATTGGTCTTTACTAAAGTCTTGTTCTTTGCTTATGGTGATGGAGGAGAAACACCAACAACATCTATTCCGCTAGAAATTGGATTGCCCTCTTCTAAAAGCTTATGCTTTGACATACATAACTTTTCCTTTTCTCTTTCTTCTTTTACATTTTCGACCAATTTCTCTTTTCTCGAGGATTTTATTTCTTGAATCCATCGGTTCCCCATGTTTAAAGAGAGAAATTGGATTCCAAGCACTCCACCATAAATTTGTCTTGGTATTACACAAGAAGGAACAACTAACAATTCCAATTCCAAGTGGAAAAAATTGTCTTAGTATTACAAAATAAGACACAACTAATAATTCCAATTCGAATTGGAAAAAGTTGTCTTGGTATTACACAATAAGACAACTAACAATTCCAATCCCAATTGGATACATTTGTCTTGGTCTTACACAACTAACAATTCCAATTGAACAAATTTGTCTTGGTACTACACAATAAGACACAACTAACAATTCCAATTGGACAAATTTGTCTTCCAATTCCAAGAAGACACAAACAACAATTCAATTCCACTTGGACAAATTTGTCTTCCAATTCTTCCCACAATATTCTTGCAATAGAAAAAAAATGTCTATGAATTTACAACAAGACTAAAATAAGAAAAACTTGTCTGTGCGCACTATTTTTGTGTGCAGATGTCGAAATTGCTTTGTTGGGCTTGAGATAAATGAGGTAGTGGAGTGTGATTGGCATAAAAAATAGCCCAGTAGGAACGCAAGTGCGTTCCTTTTGGGAATAGATGAGCGAAAATTACAAGGCTTTCAAGTCACAAGAGAGTGTGCACACTCTTAATGCAATATATATAACATTTATTATAGACCAAACATATTTATGAATAAATATGTACAAGGGTATGGGGAAAACTAGGACCTAAGGGCTTAGTATTGAAAGTGTTTTGAAGCATAGAACAATGGTTAGAACACCAAGATGTGAGTGATGTGGGTGGAAGGGTTGTGGGGCCTTTAACAAGAGTTCTATGTATAGTGCAGTCAAGGCTCGAGCGTGGAGGGGGTTAAGGGTTGAGTATAGGTTATGCATAGGCTTAGATGGAGCTAGGGGGGTCTAGGTCATGTTCTACATCAAGCTTGAGATCATGGTCATTGTATAGGTCTAGGCCATGGCCTAAGTCTAGCTCTAGCTCTATGTTGTGGTCTATATCATGGTCTAGGTCTAGCTCTAGGTCTATGTCATGGTCATCATATAGGTCTAGGCCATGGTATAGGTATTTCCATGTCTAGGTCTAGGTATTGACATGTCTAGGTCAAGGCCATTTCTTTCCTTGCAATGTAGGGAGGGGCGGTGCAGAGAGAGGAAGAAAGAGAGTG
>ML779682.1:418852-432894 GCA_009831015.1 Picea engelmannii | reverse complement strand
GAGAGAGAGAGAGAGAGAGAGAGAGAGAGAGAGAGAGAGAGAGAGAGAGAGATGAATGACTTATAACAACGCGTGCACATTATTAGGAATTTGTGTGCATTCCTAGAGTGTGTGCATGTTCCTAGAGAGTGTGCACGCTCCTAAGAATGTGCACACGTTATTTTGTATTCATTTTTTTTTGGGCGAGATGGACAACGTGTATTGTGACTTGGTTGGCTCAGATTTAGGTTTGGGATGACAAACCTAGTGGTTCAGTTTGTAAATTGATAAAAACCTCCATTTTTTTGAATACCCCTCTATATCTTTGTTTGTGAAGTTATTTTTCTATAGGGTAAACATTTCAATTGTTTATGAAAATATAGTATTAGATAAAGTGGGCTACGCATATTTCAAATATGAATTTTTTAAAAATAATTAATATTGTTTACTATTTTTGTCTTCGCAAATATCAAAATCCTAGAATACATACCTCTCTTATTTCTGCTATAACTTTTTTTCGGCTTAACCATTTCTCAGATGAGTTATATGCAACACTAGAGGAGACTGATACCTAAGATCTGGAAATAAAAAATAAAAATTGTTTTGATCATGTTAAGACCCTCTTAGCCTGCAGGAACAAAAGACATGTAATTTTAGGCATATGTTGACTTTGATAATTTAAAAAATTTCCAAAAAATACACAACACAAGAAAAACGGGTTATGTACAAGTATACAAGTTTTTGAAATGAAATTCCATTGTTAAGGTACTCAAGAGATGCACGAAAAAAAACATATACCTTATATTTTGCTGGAAAAATAAGATATCACTATTAGAAAAAATCAAATTTGACATATTTATTCACAATTTATATGAATAAAAGTTGAATATTCGAAAATTTAATTCAATTTCCTACGTTTCATCTTTTTACACCATATTCAAATTCATTGTAAAAGTACCTTGAATAATCCATCCAAGTTAACAGATTGATGTTTTTCCAAATTTGCATTGCCACTAACTCATCATGAGAGACCATCATTAACTTGCACTCACCCTTGTCTCTTCTATTATTAAAGGTAACTATTACATGGTTACATGGTTTTTTCATTCTATTTAATTTTTTCTCTCTTTCACATACTGTAGTTAGAATCTTTCTTTATCATGGTGAAATGATGGTTTGAGATTGAAGCAAAGAAATTGACCGTGCATATCATCTTTTAATAGCTATTAACTAGTAATCTCAAACTTATCTTAAAAGTGTATGATGGTTTTGTTTTTAGTTTGTTATTAAAAATTCTTGCTTAATGAAATTTGCTGAGAAAGCCATTGGTTGAGTTACCATTAGGTAATAAAATAGGTCTGATTTTATTTAAAGAGAAAATGAGAACTTATTTTTTGTTATCTGGTTGAATGGATGACTTCTAGAATGAGATTACATGTTGTGTTTTAAGAAAACATTGTAGAAAATGTTAATTCTTGTACAAAATGACAAGGAATTCGTGTTGTCTGTGGGTATGATTTTCCTTGTGATGAATGAAGTGATTGAATCGATTTGGAAAGAAAGGTAATGCTCGGTGACACTTAAGTAAATTGTGTGACTAAATCATTGTGCATAAAAATGATGTTACCAAGCTCTGCAAAAGCGTGTCTCTTTTGGGCATGGTGTTTTTGAGGCATTTTAGTTCCCAATATGTGTTTGATTGAATGGGAAACATGTTGCTATGTTGGACATGGTTTTTGTGTGACATTTTTGACATGGTTTTTGTGTGACATTATAATTGCCAATGTGTTGATTGAATGGAAAAAACATAGCTCTATTAGGAATGGTTTTTGTGTGGCATTTTAATTGCCAATGTGTGAATTGAATGGCAAAAATGTGGTTCTATTGGGCATAGTTTTGTGTGGCATCTTAAATTCCAAAATGTTACCTTTGAATAGAAAGAATGTGGATTTATAAATATTTCTTGTAGAGCATATTGTAATTTTTTCGACCTTTCTTACTATCTAAAAACAAGACTACAAACAACTTTCAAAAAAATATTTTAGAGTATAAAAAAATAAATCTATTTGTAACATACAAGTTCCTCCAAGTAAACGCTAAAATATTTGAATTCTAATTTTTTCATGTGGGTCTTTTTATGGTTTTAGAATCTCTTCTTCAATGAATGTTGGTGGTCGCAAGTGGTACATGTCTTCAAGAAAGGATTCTAGACTTCTAAAACCATGCTTTTAAAGTCTTCATCCTTTTGCTCATTGCAATTCAAGATTTTGTTTGAAAAAAAAAAAATACATTCTAATAAACTAATGGTTTTCTATTCAAATTTAGATTATTATTGAGTTGCCACGTCTCCCCTTCCTTGATAACAGCTTTCAATTGACATAGTACAATGGTGATTTTTTTAGAGAATCAATTACAAGTATGATGATTATTATCCAGATTGAATGTTCACCTTGTCCATTCCTAGCCATGAAACCATTAAACTAGCCCTACTTATTATGAGGATTTCTCTCTGAATGACATCCTATTGTAATAAAGGCTCGTGTCCTTGAGTGATATTTTTCTCATTGTGTAGTTAATTCAACTATCTTCGAGGGTAAAGAGTTCAACAACTTAGGTAAGGGAAAAATTAAAAAAAACTTGGTAGACCTTTCTTTGAGATAAGAATTCAAAGAGGAATGGTAAATAATCCAATCAAAATATGCATGTTGGTTATGGTAAAGTCCAACTGGTGATCCATGCAAGCGTTGTACTATCATATCCTCTTGCAATTAGGAGAATAACTTGGGCAAGGCATCACATTTATGACATAATAAAAGATGCATGGAAGACATTGAGGACAATTAAATGAGGGGTTGTTGATCGATGGGGGAATACCAAATTTATGACTTATGGAAAAATCTATAATTTTTTTATCCATTATAGCGGAGTAATTTAACACAATATTTTTATTTTCCTCACTTAAGGTTATTTATTAACAATTTGATTGATTCACCATTTGATATGTTCAAATTTATGGAGTTCCATGTTCATTATGAAAATCCTAATCCATAAAATCTGGCTAGCCATTTTCTAGACAAGGTCATGGTTCTACTTGTAATTAAGATGATTTATTGTATTAAAGTCCAACTTCAAGGGCCATAAAATATCATAGATAAGGGTCTATTTTTTTCCTAAGGAACACTTCATAGGGAAATGCTTGAGCACTTCCTTGCATTTGTATTTAAACTCACCAGGGATGATTATGGTCACTAACCTAGTAGACACATTGAGTGAGGCATGCAAAAAAGGTAGCTAGCATGTGGAATCGGCTCTGAGACCTTCTACATGAAGCTCAAATCACTCAACCACTCAAGCCGGAGACCGAGATTATTAGCACATCTATTTTTACCTAATCATACTTCTCTGCGATTTTGAACGAGAATAATACTTCTCTGCGGTTTTGAAATTATATCTTTGCGGTTTTGAACAAGAATAATACTTCTCTTTGGCTTTAACCTTTTTTACCCAGAATAATCTCTATAGTTTCTTTTGGTTTCTCCAAAACTTCTCCGCGGTTTTCAGAAATTATTTTTGGCTTCTTGAACTGGTTGAGCAATTGGACATGTGAAATGAGGTGAGTCACTTTTTACTCTGATTCAATTTTAATTTGAAATATATTTATAATCTATTAACATAAAGAGATTTAAATATATTTTATTTATTTTTTTATTTTAAGTTTCATAAGTAAAAGTTGATTTGAGAGATAAAGTCAATCCAAAATAATAATTGTTACATTTTTTTTCTCTTCTTTTCAATATGAGCACTCCACCACCTATTCCAAAAACTCATCCTAACAGGGGGAGGCCCTCCAAAATCAACCTAGAGATCCTTTACGATTATATGGAATTAGTAGAAAAAAAGAGAGAAGAGAGAGATGCCAAAATCCAAATAGAGTTAGAAACATTAGAAAAAAGGAGTGAAGAAAGAAACACAAAACTCCAAATAGAGCTAGAGGCAATGATTGATAAAAAAATTAAAGATACCATTCAAACTCAAATAGAGGATTGATTCTTAGGGTTCAAGAGTGAATTGCAGACAATAAAGGATATGATTCAAGAAATGAAAAAATAGAAACAATCAACCCAAGAAGGAGGGGTTGAAGAAAATCACAACTTGAGAGATAGGATTAAAGAGCTAGAAGAAAAACTAACCAACAATTTGACCCTCAATAATATGGAAAAAAAATTGGATATCAAACCCATCAAATAGGAAATGAATAAGCTAATCGAACTGGACCATGAGCATAACAAAAGAGCCTTGAACCTCATATTTTTTGGTATAAAAGAACAACAAGAGGAGGATATTCTAGCAATAGTAAAATAATAATTATATAATAAATCATAAATTGATACAACTTACCTCATAGAAGCAAAGAGGCTAGGGAAAATAATTGATCACAAAGATAGGTTGATACATGTCAAAGTAAGTTGTAATGACCATAAATATAGCATACTTAGTAAATCTCCGAGCTTAAAAGGGTCAAGAATATTTATAAATGAATACCTCATTCTCTAAGACCAAGCATAATTAAGGAAGGAAGTTCAAAAGGTAAAAGAATCCAGAAAAGAAGGAAATAGACAATACTTAGATATCGAAAAGTTATTGTCAGGGATAGAGACCAGAAGAATAATAATAAATAGGAATTTGGGAGACTCAAGATCCTTCTTTGGAACTGTCGTGGCTTTTCATGGCACAAAGGTCCTATGATAAGTTGGATCCCGAGTGATATTGATATTATCTGTCTAGTTGAAACTTGGGGGCATGAGGAGTCAAAGGTCCCTAACATAGAAGGATTTGTCTTGTGGTCGGCATGGAACAAAAAATCCCACTGTAGAGGGATAGGAGACATAGCTTGTTATATTATAAAGAACATTTCTCCTCACATTCAACTTCATAAGATTGACCCTCTCAATCAGTACATTTGGATGGAAATTTCAGACACCAATGCTAAGAAGATGTATATAGAAATTTTCTATTTTGCACCTATTAATTCTACTTTTGATAAGAAAAACAATCTAGATAACAATTGTCCCTATAATAATTTAGAACAAGATATTTATAGTTTGAAAAATGAAGGTAATATCCTCCTACTAGGAGACTTTAATGCTAGAACTGCAACTAAACAAGCTACTCTTTTAAGTAATGATTCCAACCATAATCCTTTATGGCTAGATGAGGACCTTGTTTTATCTAATAGATACAAAATAAGCTATGAGGACCTAATTGAGAATTTATTTGGTACTGAGTTGGTCAAGCTCTGCAACTCTTAAGACCTAATAATTTGCAATGGTGTAATGAAGTGGCCTAACTCCAACTAGAGGACTTGTATTCATGGGCTAAGTAGTAGTGTTGTAGATTATGTGATATGTGATATCCCCATTTCCAACAAAATAGAAACTTTTGACCTTTTAAATGAAAATGAGCATGACTCTGATCATAAACCTTTAACCCTAACTCTAAACTTTTCCATGCATAGGAGCACCATTGAAAAGAATTCTGATAATCAAAGGAATTTGCGCTTTTACAAAAGTTAAGTTGACATTTTATTAAAGGATTTAAATAGTAAATTAAATATCTTAACTTATAAGGACAACATTGAAGAACTCTATCATAATTTTAGAACTACCTCTTCCACTTCTATTAACAAGTTCTCTTTCGAGGTGTCCTATCAAAAGAATAATAGAACGACCAACCCTTGGTATGATAAAGAATGTAAAATTGCTAGAAAATCCATTAGGGATGCTTCTAATGAGTCCTTAAAACTCGATAAGATAAATATGTACAAAGACTTAATTAAAAGGAAACAAAGGTACTATATCAATAAAAGGCAAGAGCAACTTTCACAACTATATAAGCTGGATCCTGAGAAGTTCTTGAGCCAAATTCTAAAATGCAATACTAAAGAAAATAATATGATTCCCTTAAGGGACTGGAATTCCTACCTTAAAAGTCTTTGTGAGTTCCCTAATTCCATGGACACCATTCCTATTGTCCCTACAAAGGAAGAAGGTTTTTCTTTAGATGACATAGATTTCGGGGTTAAGCGGATTGCAAATGGGAAAGCTAAGGACATTGAAGGCTACTAAGTTGAAATTTTTAAAATCAGAGGGCCAATACTTATCCCTCACATACACAAGCTCTTCAATTTAGCAGTCAAGCATGGCTTCCCTAAACCCTGGACACAAAGCCTCATTGTTCCTATTTTTAAAAATGGGGATAGAAACATTCCCTCTAATTATAGGACCATTATGATTAGCCCGATTTTAGCCAAGCTTTATGGAATTATTTTGGAAAAGAAGATTAGCCTTTGGCTAGAAAGTCATGATAAAAGAGCTAAAGACCAGGTCGTGTTTAGGAGATATCATTCAACTATGGACCATCTTGTTACCTTTAGGATCATTGCAGAGGAGTTTCGCAATACTAAAACCAATATTTTTTGTTGTTTTGTTGACTTTAGAAAAGCTTTTGACATGGTTCATAGGAAAAACCTTTGGAATAGGTTGGAAGAGATAAAAGAGCCTCTCGAGTTGAGGGATGCTACAAGAAGGATGTATGAGAATGTTATTGCTAAGTTTAAAAACACTGAGGGCTGGTCAAAAGAAATTAACTGCAATATCAGAGTCAAACAAGGTTGTCCCTTGTCCCCTACCCTTTTTGGCATATACATTGACAAGTTAGAAGATTGCTTGGAAAAAGCAGGTTGTGTCGGCCCTACTCTCACTGGTATAGTCATCAATCTTCTTCTGTATGCTGATGATATCGTTCTTATGGCAAGGAGTCCCCATGATCTTGAAAACCAGCTAAGAATCCTCAAGGATTTTTGCTCCAATATGGGTATGACTGTTAATACTGATAAGACTAAGGTCGTGATTATTAAATCCAATAAGATACCTTATGATACGTTTGTATATGGAAACACCAACTTGGAGGAAGTGACTTCATACAAATATCTTGGAATTGATATTCACCACAAGCTCAATTGGAATTATAGCATTGAGAAAAGGATTATTGGGGGATGAAAAGTTTATTATGGGCTTGAAAACAATTGTAAAGCTAATTTTTGGAGTTGGGATAAGAAGAAACTCCTCTTTGAGACTCTTGTTACACCTTTTATTCTTTATGGATGTGAAGTCTGGGGCTGTAGTATCTCTCGTGAATCCTGGAGAAAGATAGAGAAAATACAAAAGAATTTTATAACCTATAATCTCAAAATTAAAGGAAATACACCCTATCCCATACTCTTAGAAGCAAGCCTCTCCCCCATTGAGAGCATGGATATGACTAGATACCTAATGTATAATAACAAGTTAAGCAACATGGAAGACAAGAGGATTCCTAAAATTGCTTCAAAATCGAGTCATAAGCACCATCGACTCAAGCGATGATGACATAAAGATGCCCAATCTTGGCTAAACTATTGGGGAATCATGGAAGACACCATTTTGCAAAATAAAGATACTATTAAAAAAACGTCAAATCAAAATTTAAGGAGAAAATGTGGTGTGATAAAGAGTTAGAGGAAAAAAGAAAATTAAGGTATCATAAGGATGTAATCAACCCTAATCTAGAAGATCAAAATTATCTATCCGTTTTTTCAAGTGTAAAGAAAAAAATAAGCATTGCTAAGATAAGAACAAATTCTCATGAACTCCATAGTGAAATTGGGCATTGGTGAATTCCTAAAACGCCATGGGATGAAAGAGTGTGTCACCTTTGTGACACTAAGATGGTTGAAGATGAAAAACACTTTCTCTTAGATTGTCCAACCTATACCCATATTAGGTCTCATTTTCAAAATATTTGTCACACTACCAACCTTCCTAACCTCTTAAGTCAACAAAAGTATGGTGATCTTGGAAAGCTTCTCTTAATGCTTTTCGAGCACAGAAACAAAATTCTAAAGAATCAAAAGTAATCACTTACCCTCTTAAGGTCCGATAGACCAATTCGGTCTTAGTGAATGTTAATCATCATCATATTTAGAAATTGATGAAAAATTACAATAATATGTCCATAATAATTTTTGGAAATTTCTCTTACCCTAACAACTCATAGATTGGTTTTTAAGGTGTTGTATAAATTTTATCCATCTTTAATGAGGACTCCGATGCGCTTAATCATTTTCCACATGACCAAAGTCAACTTCTCCCCCAACACACATATATATAATACTTTTTAAACCCTATCTCTCAATAGAAAACTATTGTTTCGATTGATACATTGAAAAACTATAGCCTCTTCTCTCTATATTTCCATTGATACATTGGAAAACTATAACCTCCTCTCTCTATATATAATTAATTCTTTTTAGACCCTATTTCTCATATGAGGCTAGGAGACTATTGTTTCGATTGATACATTGAAAAACTATAACCTCCTCTCTCTATATTTCCATTGATGCATTGGAAAACTATAACCTCCTCTCTCTCTATATAATTAATTCTTTTTAGACCCTATCTCTCATATGAGACTAGAACATTGGAAAACTATAACCTCCATAAAGTTTTGTTGAAAAATAATCATGTGATTTTGCTTCCATTGATACATTGGAAAACTATAGCCTCCATAAACTTTTGTTGAAAAATAATCATGTGATTTTTTAAAATTTGATTGGTTGAAAAATTATGATTTGAAATTTTTATATTATTAATTAAAAAAAATCAAATATAAAGCAAATTTGTAAAACTCTACCATAAAATATCACAAAACTATAATCTTTTTAAACTTATAAAAAAGCAATTTATTTTTTATCTTTTTGTTCAAATTCTCATTGTCATTGGCTAATAATTTGACTTTTCAGTCCTAAACTTTTCTTATCAACGTGGTTTTGTACAATCAAACCATCTTAATCTTTTTAAACTTATAAAAAAAAAATTATTTTTTATCAACGTGGTTTTGTCCAATCAAAGCCTCTTAATCTTTTTAAACTTAAAAAAAATTATTTTTTATATCTTTTTGTTTTAAATTCTTTTTATGGCTAATAATTTGACTTTTCAGTCGTAGACTTTTCTTATCAACGTGGTCTTGTCCAATCAAAAAATGGCAATTCACAAGTTTAGATAAAATATATTGTTTCACTAATATATATATATATATATATATATATATATATATATATATATTTTTTTTTTTTTAATTTTTATTTATTAATAATACAAAATTTATAATTTTTTAAATTTTATTGAAACAAAATTATTGATATGATTAAATCATGTTTATATAAAAAAAATTTATTTGATGATTTGAAAAACAATTAAAAATATTAAAAAAATTGTTTATTCATGCATTGAATATTTTTTATGATATTTTTGTGTAGGGAGTGCCTATTCAAATTGGTAATTAAAGTGAAAACAATGAAAAACAAAAATGAAACCTCTAAAATCTTCAATTGAAAGTCAAGTCTTGTCAAGTCTTGTCAAAACTTCTAAATCTTTAATGAAATAATTCGTCAAAACTTCTAAATCTTTAATGAAATGATTAACATATTTTTGAAGCAGGGGAAAGAAAACACCGAAGTGAATCTAGATGGTTAAGTTGTTTAAAGATCATTGAATTTTGTTTTTGGATGGAAAATGAATACTTCACAAAGTCCATCTTCATCCCATAGATCGTGAAATATTTTCAATAATCCAGTAATTGACCTCAAACCTATGATCAACACTTAAAGAAAAACCAACCCTCAAACCATTCAAAAATGCAAGGAAAATCACCTACAAATGCCACCGTCACTGTCCAACCATCTAGTATCATAAAAGAGAAAATATATATTAGAACGAAAATGACAAGATGCACCACTAATAAAGATATGCAAGGCATGTAGCTAACAAAATTGTCCAACCATCTAGTATCATAAAAGAGAAAATAAATATTAGAACAAAAATGACAAGATCCACCACTAGTAAAGATATGCAAGGCATGTAGCTAACAAAATATTAATGGCACATCTACGAGCATATATTTGTATACCCTTGACCTAAAATTCTTTGTGAGTTTTGACAAAACCTGCGACCATGGCTCTTCGCTCTTCACAACGTTGATAATCAGTCTTCTCTAGTCAAGCATGTTGGCATGGCACTCATAATATCTGCCCAAGTCTTTAAGGTGGTGGTGCATTCTTAATTCGTTTTCATTGTAGATTTCCACAAGGCATCTGTTTTGCAAATTCCTGAGACCCAACCATCCTTGCCAACCAGATCTGTCTCATATTCTTATGACCATATCCCTGTCTTCTTCTATAAAGAAACAAACAATGTCCAAGAACATCTGTTTCCCCTGTTCATCGAGACCGTCATAGGTAATTTTAAGCATGCTTTGTATATTCCCAGTGGTTTAAATCATTTTTCCCACGAAGAAGCGACCTAAGAACTTTAATAGATAATGACAAGCCTTGGCAGTCATCCAATTTTTTTTCAACCACTTTGTTCAATCCTACAGCAGGATGAGACTGGTCGAACGCATGCGAGCAAAAGAGCTCTCGAGAGACACAATTCCTACATATTATACTTTCACCATCTCTATTTTCTTAACTATGTACACAATAAGAAACAAACTCAATGAATGCCATGGTTTCACTCCTAATTATTCATTCATAGGAATTGGGGGCTGTGGGGGGGAGGGGGTTTGCGGCTAGGGTTTCCTCAGCCGCAGACCCTCCCTTCTCTGCCCCGCGGATTTTACTATGCTCTTTCGTCGACTGGTGTTTTATGGTTGCAGTAGGGCTTGGCCATTCCCAGATCTGTCCTGGTTGTGCTCGAGTTGGGTCGTTGGAGTAGACGAGTGCTTCTTTTTCTTGCAGATGCACGAGTGAGTTGGGGGGTCTGTTGTTCGCACCGCCGGGTGAGTGGTTGCTCGAGTTTTTTTCTACGTGGATTCGATGCTGCTTGGGCTTCCAGTGGTGATGCCGTTGTTGGTTTTTTATCGATGGGCTAAGATCTATAGATTGGAGGTATTGGTTCGAGGAAGTGATGATTTAATGGAATGGTTCTTCGACATCGGATCTGATCTCTCTCTATTGAATTCTGTCTCAGTCGACTCATGAATTCTTTCTCCTGACTCCTTGCACAGTGGACTGCTCCTGGTGGTTTGGGTTTTATCTTTTGCTCTTTGTCCCGTCTTAGGTTCAACTGGCGGTCGGTCCCATATCCTAGTGAGGTTGGGGCTCGAACGATTTTGATGCTCGAACCCTCTGCATGTATGTCCGTTTCGTGGTGGCTAGCTTTGGTTGCAGTTATAAGATGTGTTTCCATGTTGCAGTCCAACTTTTGGGTGCTCCTGCGAGGGTGTTGCCTTGGATTATACCAGATCTACTTCTCCTTGAGAGATCCTTGTTTTTTTGCTCCTTTCTTCGGGTGGTCCTGTTATCCCTGATTTCTAGGGATAACTAGGAGATCATGTCTCGAGGCCCAAAGGTCCTAGACTTGGAGTACCGAGAGCAGGATTGACCTGAGCATGGCCTTGGAGGGCCCATCTTTCTTCTTCTTCATCAGACTTGTCCTGTCAGCAACAACAACATCCATCACCTTCGGCTTGGACTTGTATCGGAGAAGACTCTTTCTCCATGAGGTAGTTGGTCCAGGTATCATGGTATGTGTCATATTTGGTCATTATAACGTTCAGATATATGCATCAAATTCCTTTTATTTCTGACGACTGCTTGGATCTTACATTAACCCACTTGACCATGGTTGGGGGGATTGACAGGGTACCCTAGAAGGCTTGTACCCATAGGTTTTGGTTAGCCACCAGGGGGGATTTTGAAGAGCCATCGTCCACTCCCATCATATCATCATTCTTACATATTATCTCCCACTCATCTATCCCATTCCCCTGGTAGGGACATTAGGATGAACTTTTTGTGGGGTCACACCTTATCTTGTGGGAAGAAGGGGCTAAAGGCCCAGGAGGTAAAAGCAATTGGTAAGAGATAAAATCCATAAAAAATAAAACCTAGAGATGCCTCACCCAGGGATCCCCGAGAAGGCAATAAAAAGCCTCTCAATAAGAAACAAGAGGGACCCGAAAAAAAATGACAAAACAAGACTTAGCCAAGAGGATGGGGGGTCTCATCACGAGCCAACCCATTATGTTCATGGGTACCTAGCAGTATGACATTGCCATTATCTGGTTACCACGCAAGGGCAGTGACCTTTGGTTGCATGACCAAGGGAAAGGGGGTCTCATCACGAGCCAGCCTTAGCATTTCTGCAAAAATACTCGTGGGTAACACTGTCATCTCTGGTCACCACACCAAGGCAGTGTCCTCTGGTTAGACCTTGAAGCAAAAGAAAGAAAAAACAATAAATAAAAGAAAGAATAAAGGCAATAAAGGGCTTGGAAAGAACTGCATCCATGACGGGTAAAACTCACCTCCTACAAAGGCACCCACGGATAATACCCACCCCTGGTTTTCACTGTGTCTGGGCATCCTTAGACCACACCACCTCGTATTACATGGCTTGGATGATATCCTTTGGGAACTTTCCTTTTCTTATGGATGCTGGCCCAATAGGTTACCTTGTCTTTTCTTCAAATTTGTATAGTACGTCAATGTAATGTCTTTGAGCTATTAGATGATATGCTAGGGGTCTTATGCGTGCATTTGATAAAATTAATGATGAAATATGATTGACATTGCTATGATCCCGAGGACTAATGAGCCCATGGTGGGCGAAGTTTTTGATGTGCAGGACCATACCCGACGGATAGGTACCAGGTGGACCGATACACATGGGGAGATGATCGGTTCAGACCTCCATGGGGCTGAAGATCCCATCAGATGGTTGCTGGGACCTCATCAGGGGTAGAGACATGACAGTGACTAATCAAGCATTTTCATGAGAGAAGAAGAAGGACGTTTTCATCCAGGACGCCTTGGCTGAGCCCAACCTTAGGGGGTTGACCCACTGCAGGTGGAACTTGTCCCTCTGTTGACCAGGACGTCCTCCAGAGAGCCTTGACATCACCTCCAACATGTGGTATCTTTACAGGGTAGTTTGGCACGTGTGGCAGAGTTTGGAGGCCCAGAGAGGGCCAACGTTCGCCTTCTAGTGCTGAGTTTTGCCCTAAAAAGGGCCAACGTCTCCCTCAGAGGGGCTAGACGTCCTGCTTACCGCTCATTTAGGCTTTTATTTAGCAGATAAATGTAAAAACATTATGATTTTTAGTAGTCATCCTTGTCGGCTGTTTTAATGACCTAATTTTTAAATTAAAGGTCATTGGATGATATAAATTGAGGATGTTTTTCCTCATTTTGAAGATAACAGAACTCACTCTCTTGTGAGATCTGATTTTTTCACCCTACTAGGGTAGTTTTGTTGTCTAAAGTGAGGCGCACTTGCTATTGGAAGGATATTTTTGGCATTTATGGCATTTTTCTCAAGGAAGGTTTACAACTAGGGTTTGCTTGTGCTTTTCTTCATGACATGTAAGTGAAGTTTCTTGCAAAAATTCTTAAATGAATGGTTGTAGGTATAATTTCTTGCATTTACTTATTGTATTGCTAATTTAAAACCCTAGTTAACAAGCACACAAGTAGGTTATTGTTACATGTCCCCTTGTTGGGAAATATTTTTCAGCCATTGAAGAAAAGAGATAAAGCCTAGCCGTTGCTACACTTGTCTTCCTTCTTCTGAGCTAGCGTTGAAGTCTATAAGTTGAAAAGAGGAGACGTCCTAGGCCTAGATTGCTTACACCTAGGGTTTCACCTTCTAGGGTTTGAAAGCCTTGTCATTGCAACACTTTCTCCCTTAGATTTATGCTTTAAGCTAGCCATTTGGCCAAGTCAATTTGGAGAAGGAGGATAGAGCACGAGGCCTTGCTTGAGCAACACCACAGTGAGCCTCTTTCTCCTAGGGTTTTGTTTATAGGGCCCTGTCTTTGCAACACCATAGAACCCTACCTTCTAGTCTTTGAGTTATCATCCTTCCGAGACCTTGTGCCCTTATCTTTGACTCCATATACCCTAAGGCACTGACATTTGACCTCCAACGTTGAAGTCCTAGTGTTCAAAACAACTCTTTAAACTC
>ML779682.1:337066-417515 GCA_009831015.1 Picea engelmannii | reverse complement strand
CGAGGTAAATTATTCCCCCTTCCCTGTTTTTAGTGGTTCTTTACCTTATGACACAGATAGTACAAAAGTATTGGATGTTTTGACTCCTCCATGCTATGATACTGATACTGACATAGCTGATTTCGACGAGTTCATACGTGTTGGGAGATGTAGATGGGATGCATTCAGTTATGATACAGATCCCATCTATGACATAAAAAGTCATCTTCAGATGTTTCCCTTGCAATTACCACACCATATTACTTTTGACCAGTGGCAACAAGGAGATGAGGTTTTTACCCATACTTTCCAAAAGACCAAGGATGACCCAGTACCTTATTTTCCTGATGATTTTCGGTCATACGTTGAGGACTTTGATGACAGTTCTTCTGAGCATTTGGATTTATTTTGTGATTGTCAATCACCTATCTGCTCAAATTTTGATACGAGTGAGAACATTGTTTGCCTAAGGAAAGTCTCTCATGGATTTTCACTCCAGCCACCTGTCGTTACTTTACCATGCTCGTCCATTAAAGGTGTAGTTGGGAAGTACCTTTTTTATGTTGAGTTTCCTCCTAGGCAAATCCTAGACTCCAAGGGTTGGTTGGATACTACAAGTTTTTTATCTCGATTTTTCAACTTTCCCTTGATAGTTTTCCAGTCGTCTGCTAGGTCTTTGTCAATCCCTTCCTTGAATTCAGAGCGTGAGGATGTCTTAGGTAGCCAGTTTACAGGCCCTTTTGGTCAGTTTTCTGAACCTTACATTTTTCATGACTCTTTCTTGAAGTGGATTGAATACTTTCCTCAGAGATGGACTTGGCAGGATTTTATCCCTCCCACCCGCCTCCATGAGTTAGACTTTGAGATTCCTGATGATATGATATATATTCTAACTCATGACATTTTTGTGCTTAATTTATCACTGTTCTGGTTTATCATGAAGCACAAAGGTAAGTATCAAGGAACGCTACTAGATTGGCTTCATTGGTTGTTTGGCTACACCAAGCATCCAACCAACAGGTAAGTACAGGTAAGTATTTCACTTTCTATTCACATTTATGATTACTGCATATACATATATTATATTTGCGGGGTGGAAATACCACCCCACCTTTGTTGTTGATGCCCTATTCGAGTGTGAGCAGGTTTGCAGGTTTATGCCAGAGATGTTGAGGTTCTCATGCACTCTACGGTGAGCACATGTCCCCGAGTTGGAGCCAGATGTTATCCCCGATTTCTAGGGATAACTAGGAGATCATGTCTCAAGGCCCAAAGGTCCTAGACTTGGAGTACCGAGAGCAGGATTGACCTGAGCATGGCCCTGGAGGGCCCATCTTTCTTCTTCTTCATCAGACTTTTCCTGTAAGAAACAACAACATCCATCACCTTCGGCTTGGACTTGTATCGGAGAAGACTCTTTCTCCATGAGGTAGTTGGTCCAGGTATCATGGTATGTGTCATATTTGGTCATTATAACCTTCAGATATATGCATCAAATTCCTTTTATTTCTGATGACTGCTTGGATCTTACATTAACCGACTTGACCATGGTTAGGGGGATTGACAGGGTACCCTAGCAATCTTGTATCCATAGGTTTTGGTTAGCCACCAGGGGGGATTTTGAAGATCCATCGTCCGCTCCCATCATATCATCATTCTTACATCTTATCTCCCACTTATCTATACCATTTCCCTGGTCTGAACATTAGGATGACCTTTTTGTGGGGTTACACCTTATCTTGTGGGAAGAAGGGGCTAAAGGCCCAGGAGGTAAAAGCAGCTGGTAAGAGATAAAATCCATAAAAAATAAAACCTAGAGATGCCTTGCCCAGGGATCCCCGAGAAGGCAATAAAAATCCTCTCAATAAGAAACAAGAGGGACCCGAAAAAAAATGACAAAATAAAACTTAGCCAAGAGGATGGGGGGTCTCATCACGAGCCAACCCATTATGTTCATGGGTACCTAGAAGTATGACATTGCCATTATCTGGTTACCACGCCAGGGCAGTGACCTTTGGTTGCATGGCCAAGGGAAAGGGGGTCTCATCACAATCCAGCCTTATCATTTCTGCAAAAATACTCGTGGGTAACACTGTCATCTATGGTCACGACGCCAAGGTAGTGTCCTCTGGTTAGACCTTGAAGTAAAAAGAAAGAAAAAGCAATAAATAAAAGAAAGAATAAAGGCAATAAAGGGCTTGGAAAGAACTGCATCCATGATAGGTACAACTCGCCTCCTACAAAGGCACCCACGGATAATACCCACCCCTGGTTTTCACTGTGTCTGGGCATCCTTAGACCACACCACCTCGTATTACATGGCTTGGATGATATCCTTTGGGAACTTTCTTTTTCTTATGGATGCTGGCCCAATAGGTTACCTTGTCTTTTATTCAACTTTGTATAGTAGGTCAATGTAATGTCTTTGAGCTATTAGATGATATGCTAGGGGTCTTATGTGTGCATTTGATAAAATTAATGATGAAATATGATTGACATTGCTATGATCCTGAGGACTAACAAGCCCATGGAGGGCGAAGTTTTTGATGTGCAGGACCATACCCGACGGAAAAGTACCAGGTGGACCGGTACACATGGGGAGATGATCAGTTCAGAGCTCCATGGGGCTGAAAATCCCATCAGATGGTTGTTGGGACCTCATCAGGGGTAGAGACAGGACAGTGACTGATCGGGCATTTGCATGAGAGAAGAAGAAGGACGTTTTCATCCAGGATGCCTTGGATGAGCCCAACCCCAGGGGGTTGACCCATCACAGGTGGAACTTGTCCCTCTGTTGACCAGGACGTCCTCCAGAGAGCCTTGACGTCACCTCTAGCATGTGGTATCTTTACAGGGAAATTTGGCATGTGTGGCAGAGTTTGGAGGCCGAGAGAGGGCCAACGTTCGCCTTCTAGTGCTGAGTTTTTCCCTAAAAAGGGCCAACGTCTCCCTCAGAGGGGCTAGACGTCCTGCTTACTGCTCATTTAGGATTTTATTTAGTAGATAAATGTAAAAACATTATGATTTTTAGTAGTCAGCCTTGTCGGCTATTTTAATGACCTAATTTTTAAATTAAAGGTCATTGGATGATATAAATTGAGGATGTTTTTCCTCATTTTGAAGATAACAAAACTCACTCTCTTGTGAGATCTGATTTTTGCGCCCTACTAGGGTAGTTTTGTTGTCTAAAGTGAGGCGCACTTGCTATTGGAAGGATATTTTTGGCATTTATGGCATTTCTCTCAAGGAAGGTTTACAACTAGGGTTTGCTTGTGCTTTTCTTCATGACATGTAAGTGAATTTTCTTGCAAAACTTCTTAAATGAATGGTTGTAGGTATAATTTCTTGCGTTTACTTATTGCATTGCTGATTTAAAACCCTAGGTAACAAGCACACAAGTAGGTTATTGTTACATGTCCCCTTGTTGAGAAATCTTTTTCAGCCATTGAAGAAAAGAGATAAAGCCTAGCCGTTGCTACACTTGTATTCCTTCTTCTGAGCTAGCGTTGAAGTCTATAAGTTGAAAAGAGGAGACGTCCTAGGCCTAGATTGCCTACACCTAGGGTTTCACCTTCTAGGGTTTGAAAGCCTTGTCATTGCAACACTTTCTCCCTTAGATTTATGCTTTAAGCTAGCCGTTTGGCGAAGTCAATTTGGAGAAGGAGGAAAGAGCATGAGGCCTTGCTTGAGTAACACCAGAGTGAGCCTCTTTCCCCTAGGGTTTTGATTCTAGGGCCCTGCCTTTGCAACTCCATAGAACCCTACCTTCTAGTCTCTGAGTTATCATCCTTCCGAGACCTTGTGCCCTTATCTTTAACTCCATATACCCTAAGGCACTGACATTTGACCTCCAACGTTGAAGTCCTAGTGTTCAAAACAACTCTTTAAACTCTAAATCTTGAAACCCTAACTAACTAACCCTAACCCTAACTAAGGATGACGTCATAGTTGGTTATTTTTGACGCATCAAGCTTTTGACTTTTACAAGCAATTGAGTGATGATCTAAAGCATTTATTGATTGAAGTATTGATTGAATACATTGTTGGCTTTGTCATCTTGATAGTTATTGATGAATTAATGGTCTTTCCATAGAGAATCGACAAAACGTTGATTTCATTGATATCTATTGCTTTACATTGCTTAAATTATATCATATGGTCATATGAAGTGCTAACCCTTTGTATATAGTCTGCATATATATTTTTCTATTGTTGCTTTGTTACGGGAAAGTGTTCTCATTTGGGACTATACTTCATTATTGGATGATTAGCTGGACCTTCTGATTTTTGTGGTAACCTGTGAGGGGGAAACTTTAACTCTGACCTTATATACCAGCCTCTTCAAAACCCTAGGTTACCGGGGATGTCTCCCCAGGGCTACCTCCCTAAATAGAAAGAACCTCCCCATCGTGGTGACATTGGGTGGGGACAGTTCTTGTTACACCAGTTTGTCTTTATCCCTTAGCCTATGACCTCAACTACAAACTGGGCGATAACAGGTCCCTCTCATTTCTTCGATTATTCAGGGTTTGATGATTGCTCAGTTCTGGCTCCCTTTGGTGGCTGTTGATGTATTTTCACTCTCTAGCGGGGGTAGTGCCAAAACTTTGAGGTCCTATCCTTGGGCATACGGTGCATGGTTCCACACTTTGAAGTCCTTGGATTGGGCGTGCAGTTTTGGCTTTTTTGCTGCTAGATGGGGTCTTCATCGACGTGGCTTCCTTTTGGTATAACTATGGTGAATATTTCCTCTCTGACCTAGTCCTTCCGATCTCCATAGATTGTTTGGAACTCTTGTTTTGGAGTATTTCTTTGTCAAGATCTCTTGTACCGAGTTTTCGGCCTTTAGGGGTCTCTTAAAACTCTTGTTTTTACTTCTTTTTGGCTTTTCAACCAGTTACTTTGTGTCCATATGGGATTTTTTCCCCAGTATTGGGCAGTGTTGTTAACACCTACATAATGTAATTCAATTATCTTTGGATGAATATAATTATGCTTTTTTCCGAGGGAAAAAATTACTCATTCATAGCATTATAAACATAATTATTAGGATGAGAATTAAGAAAGAAAAACACGAAGATGCAATGCAGACATCCTCTTTCTTTTACAAATTCATAGATTTGGTAAAGTGTAGGGGATGGATAACATTTTTAGGAATACGCATGTTATAAATGATATCGGTTGAGCTCAACAATGTGGGGACTCTAGATAAATGAAGTTGGCAACCCAATTCACATAGAAAGTGGTGTATGAAACACACACACATTGGATTCTTCAAACATGACACATAGAATAAGCAGTTTTAGTGTGGACGCATATGGAAAGCATGCAATTGCCATGAATATCAGTGCAAGCACAGATCAGGTACATGTCTGGTTTGCAAACACGTTGTTGATTACATGCACTAGTAGCTCCCAAAACTGCCCTGGTTATGATGGCACATGATCCGATTGGTTTAGGCAAATAGTAAGTGTTATGTCGTTTGTAATTGATTTTAGTGTTTTTGGAAGCCATGAACATACCTAGAACATAAGGGGCTCAATATTGAACGATTACCAATTTGTCAAAGGAGCAAGCAGTAGAGCCAATGCCATCTGAGTGAAGAGCACAAGGAGCACCCTCGACTATTCCACAATACTTAAACTCACTTACCAATTGCAATGTTTCTTCAAACCAAAGTAATGCAAACTCTTTCATATATTTCCGGTTAGATCTACAATTCAAGAAAACTTCAAGAAAAATTACCACCATTTCTTTTCAACTAATTTCTATTTGTATTTGTTAAGTCGCCAACTTCAGAAAATGTAAAACAATATTTACAACAGCCATGTATTTTTAAAAGATGAATCAAATTATATACATATTTTAAGATATTTAGTAGATAGATTTAAAGAAATATGCATCAACCGAGTGACATCAAAGATCCTCGGAGAAAAATTTAAACCAAATAACCAACAAATTTAGTTTTTTTTTTTTTTCAATATGTTATTTTATTTCTCCTTTTATGTAAGTTTCATATTTGCATTTATCTTAAAAAATAAAAATAAAATAAAAATAAAATTAAATGGTTAGTAAATGTTTTATTTCCCATCTTGGCTTAGTATGATATATATTAAAAATAATCCATACAAGTTTCATATTTACATTTATCTATTTTTCTTAAAAAAATCATTTTTTTAATGGTCAATGTATGTTTTATTTCCCATCTTGGCTTACTATGACCTATTAAGTAGAAATATATTAAGAATAATCCATAAGATAGCTTTTTGGTGTCTTTTAAGTACACATATTTAAGAACAGTTTGCAGATTTGAAACACACCTTGCCATCTTCGTTGATTTTATTTAAGATCCTTTGCAACATAAGATTTGGAGTAGATAGGTTGTTAGTGCATATTGTAACTTGTAAGGAAGTGGAAGACTTGAACCAAACATCAGGAAACCAAATAAGTGTTGAGTTGTTTTCTTGTTTCATTTTTCATTTTTGGTTTTAAAAGATTAAAATTCTTCTATACAAATAAATTGACTTACAAAGACTGAAAAATTGAAAAATGTTAAAAAAGCGTTGAATTTCTTTCTTTGGCCGAGTGAGGAGAATGAGAGAGATATTACAAGAGCGCAGTGTGGTCACCAATTATGAGTGTCACATTGTTTTGTACTCTGACCAGATCTTTAAGGTGGTCGTCAACTAAAAGTAATACCTTTCTCTTCACCACTTAAAAAAAGTTAACAACTAAAATGGATGTTTGATAGATATAGTAAATGACAATTTGAAGTTGTCATGACAAAAGTTTATAAATTGCGAAAAAACATTAAAGGTGAGCTTATGCCTTCCTTCTTTATTTTTCTAGCAAGTAGAGAGAATAATGCATATTCTATCATGATTCACATGTTATCTATTGGGGTTACTCCAAAAGTGTTTTCACCTAGTGCTAGTCCCTTGGCGATGCTTCATGGACATATGGATGGATGCTTGACCTTGGTTAGAGTTCTACTGTAGTGTCCTTACCTAAGAGGTTGTTACTTTAATCAACATGATGACTAACCTATTGGGTGCACACAATGAGATGATCGATTGCTTGATAAGGAGAGGTACATATCTAGGAGGAGGAGCATTAGACACTTGAAGGAGGGCACTTATCCCTAAGAGCTTGGGACCATGTGATATACACCTTGGAAGTTGGACTTGATCACTTGAGGATGCTTGGGTCGAGGAATATATTGCATGGAGGTGGATTGTGCACTCAAACACATGTTGAGGAGAAGAATTGGAGCATGGTAATCACATTGACACACACGAGAGGAAATGTGACACACAATTAGAGGAGGAACGCCTTGCACGAAGACACTGGGATACCACCATGGAAGAGGAGCATTGGAATAACATATTTTCGATGGAGAGCACACCATCTTGGAGGAGGGATGTCGATCCCCAGGAGAATCATTCTTGGAGGGAATTTCATCTTGAGGGTTGTATAAACCCTAGTATGACACTTGTACATCCTTGTATTTTAGACCACTCCATGTGGGGTTGCCTTGTTGATCTTGATTGTTATTTGATAGATTTATCTTGTGTGAGGCTAGTGTTTTCTCTTTTGATATGCTAGGGTTTGTGTCATGCAAGTAAACCTAAGAGAAGAACATGACAATGGAGGTGATGATGGATAATCTTGTGGGTCTTGTTGTAGAACCAAGGTTTCTACCCTAGTAGAAGATATGGAGAGTGGGACTAACATATTGGATGATTTTGTATCCTTGTTGTTGTATGAAACATAGAGGTTAAGAGAAGATCATATAGAGCATAGCTTGATAAATATTTATCTTTGTGTGATGCCTTTCTTGGAAGAAGACTCAATTATTGTATTCTTGATGTTCCATGGAGGCCTTGGTGCTTGTGATGATGCAAGAATTGAAGACCTAGGGTTTGAGGACTCAAACCCGAGGATGGACATGTAGACTTGAAGGCTAGCACTAGAATTTTCTTCCCATGTAATTTTATTATTCAACATGTCTAGGGTTTGTAAACACTAAGTAAGACTAGAGTGCTAGTGTGGAGATCTTGTGCGATAGAATCTTGGTGTATGTGCCAAGGAGGAATTTCTAGTGTTAATGCCAACTTATTCAGGATCTTTCATGGAGTGTCTAGCTTTGGTTGGGAGTGATTCCTAACTAAGAGGAATTGGTGGCTAAGGTTTTCATATGGTTTCCCTAGATAGGGTTCGAAGATATTGACATGTATTGACTTTGTGATAAAGTTGTGGTATCTACTTGTATTTCATCTCTTATTATTCATCAAGGAGGATATCCACATTTGTCAAAGTTTGAAGGTGTTCACTTTTGCGCAAACTATTCAGTCAACAAAGAGCTTGCAAGAAGCTTTCCGACACAATTTGAATGAGGACAAAAATAATCGTTTGCAAAAGATATAGCTCGTTGAAGTTTTGGGTGACAAAATGTGAAAGGGATATAATACATTTGAGAGCTTACGTATTTTAATTTGTAATGGAAACTAATGCAAAGCATGAGAAAACTATGTAGGGATTATGGTTTCTTAGATTCTTGGAAAGTTGAGGTTCTCAAGATATGGTTGAGATATTCATGAGATATTAATGAATATTGTCGATATAGTTGATATTGTCGATATAGTTGAGATTGTTGATATTGTGATATAGAAATTTGTCCTCTCCTTAGTTTGTTGAGATAATTTCAACAATGGAGAATTATTTAAACTCTTTGTTGGCAAAGTTTTTGGGGGATATTGGTAAAGCTATTTTTAGAGTAGGAAACTCTTTGAAAAAGAGTAAGCAAGAAGTCATGCTGGTGAGCCCCTTAAGTGGGAGAGTTTGTGAGCCCCTTTATTGGGAGAGTTGAGCCCCTTAATTGAGAGAGTTTGTAAGCCCCTTAATTGGGAGAGTTGAGCCCCTTAATTGGTACAGCTTGTGAGCCCCTTCATTGAGTGAACTGACCCCCACTTGGGAGAAGTATTTAGCCTCAATAAAAAAGATAATCAACCCCACATTTGGAGAGCATTTTAGCCCCTCATTAGGAGAGCATTGCAGCCCCACATTGGAAGAGGATTGTATCCCTTTTGTAAAGGAGAATCGACCCCTATTTCATGTTACTAATGTGGATTTGAGAAATCAATCAAACATATAGAATGGAAAAAAACTGAGACAAATTTCTAACACCCATTCCTCGATCAAGTGGTATCAGAGAAGCAGGATATGACGTGGAATTTGAAAACACTAGATGGAGGAAGATCCCACCAACAAGATAATGTGCATGTTAAAGTTTATTGAGAAGAATTGACCACTCAGAGGCCAAGATCATGAGATCCTGGTGTTTCCTATGTAAGTGATGGTAAGGTTGAGTGTCAAGCCTGATTTCAAAAGTTTGCTGACAAAAATTAAGCTAGAAAGGCGCCGGGGAACACATTCTTAGATGCATGAGGAAGATGCCATGGGGAATGAGGAAAACAATTTCCAGAATCCCCCACGTTGTAGGAAGGGCGCTGCACCTGACAAAGGCAGTGATCAAATCCCTGCCAAGCATGCTAGATTCCCTAGACATCAAAGAGAAAACCTGAGAAGGAGGGTCAAAGACAACATGAGTTAAATTTAATTGTGCAATGATGAATTTGAGCACTTCACACTTGTTCAATTGCGCCTCCCGTTTTTTGTTTTTTGGATTGATGAGTTTGGCAATGGAATCTATGTCTAACACGAGAATCCATCACCATCTTTGTGATGTACATCGGTTTGGCAGAGATTGCGTTGATTGTACTGTGACTGTATCAAGAGATTTCCCATAAGCACTTAGCATGGAATAGATTGAGTGCATCGATACATTGTTTATGCCAATTGGTAGTATATTGATACATTGTTTATGCCAATTGGTAGTATATTGATACATTGTTTATTTTATTTTCCTAGAAAAAAAACATGACTTTATTCATAGAATAAAATTACATTTTGCAGATACATGTCGATGCATGTATTGCTGTAACTGTAACATGAAAGCCCATAATCAGTCCTCAGAAAAAAGAAGTCAAAAAGCATCCTCCCGGAGAGCCCTGTGTGAAAAACACGAGGACCTAAAAAAAATAAAATAGTCAACCCATCATAACAGTTCAAAAGAAGTACCAGCAAGGGGGGCCATTTACAAAAATAGAAACCAAGAGCCAATATATGCATATACAACAACTACAAAAAACTAGGAAAAACTAATCATGAGAGCATTATGATCGATAGTGTAGTCTGTCATGATAAAAAAACATCAGCATATACACAAAAAAAATCTTTCTGAGTGAGTATCCTGGGGAAGACCATCTGTCCTGTCTAGATGAAAGGTGTAAGTGGAAATTATGTCCTAGACTCGTCCTTAGATTCTTGGATAGACCAAGACCCAAAATCCATTTCTAAGCCAAATTTGGATAAAGTGTCTGCATCAGTATTTCATTCTCTGTAGACCCGATGAATAGAAAAACAATTGTAATTGTTTAAAATCCTGTCTATTTCTTCAATCAAAGGAATTAACATAATATTGTGGCATCTTTGAAGTTTCCTGGTCCAATTCATTGCATTCAACGAATCAACAAAATTTTTCAGTGAAATCACCCCCTTTTCTCTAGAAAAAAGAATAAGCAATTTTAAGGCCATAAGTTCAGCATAGTTATTTGAGTCGGTGCCTAGCCCCATCTTGATCTTAAAGAAGTGGGAAACTAATAAGAAAATAACCGCTCCACCACCACACGATTGTCCATTGTCCTGTGAATCTCCATCAAAAAAATCCCAAGGAACAACTTTACCGATTTGTTCCTCGCGAATAACTCTTATGGGAGGAGAGTCCTTTGCTTGAGAAAAATGTTCCAAAATACTAAAGCCTTGAGTTGCAGTACATTCTGGAGAAACCATCTTATCCTGAAAAATTTCTACATTTATTTCCAACCATAACCCCCAACAAACAATCAAAGGAAGATATCTTATTGAATTTTTACCAGCATCTAAAGATCAATTTCTCCAAGCATCCTCAACAGAACTACCCCTCCAAGAACAATTTAGATTTGAAAAGGAGGAACATTCTTTCCAAACCTACACTGTAAAATAACAAGAGAGAAAGAGTTGGGTCATTGATTCCTCATCATTCTTTCAAAGAGAGCATCATCATGGACCGTCAATCATCCTTTTCTACATTCTATCCTAGGTTTGAATTTTATTTTCTAAAAGGAACGACATAAATATTCAGATTTTCAAAGGGCATCTGGACTTCCAAAGGCCTTTCCACCACCATTTTGGGTCTCTCTATAGATATTCAATGTTAATATGAATATAAACTAGATTGGGAGTGTGGGATCCATGCTTCGCATGTTTCCAAACTACTTCATCCTCCCTATCTGTGATTTTAACATGAGAGGCTTTCAAAGCCATGAGATAATCTGACCAAGTCTCAGCTTGATGAGATCTCAACCCAACCTGGGCAACATCCAACCAACCTTGATTCCATATAGAAGTAGACTCGGGGTTTGCTATCTAATTAAGATGACAAAAACCCATGTCCTGGAGATGATGAATGATATCATCCGACATAATATGTTTTCTTCCGGTACCAGCCCAAGGATCTGAGCCTGTTCTGACTTTAATACCATTACCAATCTTCCATCCCAATCCCTCTCCCACCGTCGAAAAACAATTGACCACTACTTTCTAAATGATGGAGCATTTTTTCATTTTTTTAATGGGAGTACGAACCCATCCATCCATTGAATCAGGCTCAATATACTTATGAGAAACCACTTTAGTCCACAGGTTTTTTGAATTGATTAAACTCCAAACTGATTTGGCTGCTAGGGATTTTGCAAACAAAAAAATGTTTTTTATACCCCATCCTCCCAACATTTTTGGGGCAACCAACTGTTTACAACTTACCCAAGGAGTAACATATTTGTCTCCACTTCCTCACTAAATAAATTCGAAGCAGATCCTTCGAACCTTTTCCAGCACTCCTTTAGGGATCAATTCCAAAGACATCCAATAAACATGGATGGATTCCAACACAAATTTCACTAAGATTAGCCTTCCTGCCCTCAAAATCCATCTAAAACTCTAGACCTTGAGCCTTTTTTCAAGTTTTCCAATGAGCCATTCCCAATCCACTTTTTTGTAACAGTTAGGCTTAAGGTGGAAACCCAAATAATTAATCCCCTTGTCGAAATAAATCATATCAAAAGGAAACATATACTTGTACTGATCCAACTCTTCACCAGAGAGGTAATTAGAAAATAGTGTGGATTTCTAGGCATTGATTTGCATTCTGGTTGCCCCACTGAACAGATTCAATATCTCCGAAAGAGTTTCAATGTCCCTCTTCTTACCACTACAAAATACCAATACATCATCAATGAAAAGTAGACGTGTAATGAAGAGTTTTTGTCCAATTTGGATTTCAGAAAAATTTCCTTAGGATTTTGCATGGGTCAACACCCTGCTAAGGCCTTTTGCCACTAAAAGAAAAATAAGGGGTGAGAGGGGACACCCTTGTCATAGCCCTATTTGATACCAAAAAAAAGGAGAAGCCACTCCATTAAAGACAACTGCAAACGAAACAAAGTGTAACACCCTATTTCCCCCAGTATGTAAATATAACTATATGGGACGAGGAACTATGACAAACTTAAAAGTGTGAATTTTTGATTTGATGGACCTCGTGTAGAAGGTCGATGAATGTAAATTCTGATTATTTTAATAGAAAATGGTTATGTGTTGCATGACTGCTGAAAGAGGGGATGTTCTAAGAGAGACACCATGAAATGTTGTGAAAGGTGGTGGAGGGGACCAGGAATGGTTGCATTAACATCAACCGAACTAGTACCATGCTGGAATTAATTTGATCAGATCAGAACAACCCTCTGACCAGGAATGAATTCCCATCAGGTTGGTAGGTGGGAAGGCCCCCTCAAGAGTTAATGAGGGATGGGGCAGACTTCCCATCGGTAAGGCTTCCGTACCTGACCACGGACTGGGAGATTCGATCCACACACAATATTTCCGAGGGAGGCAAGAAAGGAAGCGTGGTGGACAAAGGGAGACCTGCAGAGAAAATGCAGAGATGAGAGAGGAAACTCTCAGGTCCGAGGAAGGACTGAAAGAGAAAACAATGAGTTATGATCACAAAAAATAGAGATTGAACCAGGAGAAGGAGAGTAACCTTCGTCCTTATCTATTTCTGTATTGGGAGAAGGAGAGTAACCTTCTTCCCTACCTTCCATTGAGTTGGAAGTAAGCGATTGAATCTCGAAGTATCGTGGCTTAAGCTCGGGGGTGGCCAATGATAAATCCATTGGGAGTGATTGAGCCTATGGTTGGGTGGAAACGAGCACCCCTTTCAGCAGTTGCATCACACTATATGGTTTTGATAAGTGTTTTTATTGCCTTATGCTTTGAATTGTAAGTAATGGATGTATGGGAATATTTATATGTCTATAAAGGGTTCTTTCTCTGTGTTAAATGATTAAGTTATATGTATGGGTTCATTCCCTTGAGAACCTATATGTCTGCTTGATTTTCCCATACGTCCATGTTTAGTCACTCAAAGGAACTCTCCCAGGGAGCTACATCACCGTTCCAGAGTCAGAGCAAGCCTCTTGGCATAGTTACCATCATTGTGAACCCACAAGTTACCTTGCCTTGACTTAGAGCTTAAAACCTTGGAAGTTGGGAAGGTGTTCCCTTCAGACCAGTAGTCTAGGAACCCTAGAGTTTGAAGCTCTGGGATGTTTAATTGTTGTGAGCGACGATCGACATCAAGAAGGGACCAAGCATCGAAGAACTGGAGCAGAGGAACGCTAGGAGGGCGAGAAGAATTTCCTTTTAGGAAATCCTTCGAACCAAGTTATCAAAATTCCCGAACGCAAGGAGTGTGTGGGAAATTGAAATCCTTTAAGGATCAAGCTCATAAGGGATAACACTTATCATAAGTGTTGACGAGATCCAAGAGTAGGACTCGTAGGAGGAGCAAAGGTTTAAAATCTTTGAAGACTGATAGGAGCGACAATGGTCGTTGGATTACAGTGAAAAGGATCGACAACCGTTGGATCTGAGGAAGGTGCATGAGTCTTAACGTTTGCACGCCCAGAAGAGAGAACCTGTCAAGGTTTGAGACTCGAATTTTTCGAAGCTTGAAGAGCTGGAAACCCGAAGTAGAATCTCAGTCGTTTGATCATAGGAATAGATCTGAGCTGTCAGATTGTTCGGGGTAAACTTCAAGCGTCGGATCACCATAGTGGATATAAACCGTTAGATACCATGAGTCTGGGAGGAGACAAGTTTGAAACTTGAGATTCCTGAAGCATGGAAAGTCGAAGAGCCGTGAGTCGTCGATTGGCACGGGGACACTTGTCAACAGATCAAGAGCTCTGGGAATATTGTAGTGGGGTTTTCAGTTTGAGAACTGATATTTCCGAACCCTGAAGGACCGAAGACCCAAAGTAAACCTGGACCGACAGATCTAAGGGATACGTGGCATGAATCCATGAACTCCAGGTAAAGTCCCGAAGTGATTCATAGCCATTGGATTCAGAGGACACGTGGCACAAATCCGTGAACTCTGGGTAAAGTCCTGAAGTGATTCATAGCCTTCAGATTTGGAGGACATGTGGTGAAAATATGTGAGCTCCGGGTGAAGACCCGAAGTAATCCTTGATTGTTATATCAGGAGGACACACATCAGAGGATTGTAGCCTTCGGATAAAATTCATTGGGGAGAAGGTTTGAGATTTGATATCTCAGAAGTCCGAAACTCGAAGGAGATCTCGACCGTTGATTGAGAAGAGGGTTGGAAGACCGTTGATTTGGGTTAAATGGTCAAACAATCGAAGTGGAAGAAAGACCATTGATCGAGCATGACAAGTGTCTGCAGATTTTCAGCTCCATAATTTTGAAGTATGAAAGAAGCAGGGTTTGAGATTTCAAAACCCTGAAGTCTGGAATTGTGAAGAGATCACAGTCGTTGATCTAGGAGGAATAGATCTGGTCCGTATATTTGAGAGGTGCAGATCTGAACCGATTCAAACCATGGTTTCGTTAGGAGGACACATGGAGACTTGACGAGGATTGCCGACCCAAAAGTAGTTTGACCCCAAACCGCTTGTGGCCGTGTCCGCAATCGCGTGGTCATCGCTATGGTCACATCCGAGGAGAGGCCAAGAGAAAAGGGGCTAACACCAACTCCAAGACTTTGCTGAAGCACGAAGGAGAAGGTCACATGTATCATAAGACCTGCAAAAGAGCACGAAAGGGCCTGTGTTTGATTTAGAGGTGAGACTATTATGGTCTCAAAGCCTTGTTTGATTTATACTTGGAGAATCTTGACCGGAGGCTCGGGCTTAGTCCCGGACTCTCCAAATTAGAACCTGTAGAGAGAAAGAGGATTTGTTCCTGTAAGGAGAATGATTTTTTTATTTTTCTTTCTTTGCCCCATCGTGGGTGTGTTACAAATTGGTATCAGACCATGGTCACAACACTTGGCCTGCTTGGGCTCATGGACAAGTCACTTAAAAACTCTATTTGGAGTACTTTTAAAAGAATGACACTCTACCTTGCCTCTTTCTTAAAAATTCTTATTAAAAATGTTATTAGAGAAACAAATGAAACTTTCTACTGAGTGTATGCATTTAAGAAATTGAACCGTGTATTGTTCATGAACTAATAGACTGTTAGCTAACAATAAGTGTTTTTTTTAACACTCGAGAAGTCAATAAATCATGAGAAAAATATCCAAGACTAAAGGATGGTGACGTGTCATGAAGTGGGGGATGGATCCCACAACAGAGAAACAAACATAAATTAACGCAGTCTTGCTACAGAGCTTATTCGACATACAAAGGCAACTACATCATGAACCTGCAACCAGCCAAGTGGACCGACGACACAAGAAGAGAAGTCAGAGTCCACCTGAGATCTGAAAACATGACTCCATAAGTGACCCCACTGGGAGAAGTACTGTGAAGAAGGTCCAACCTGGAGGCAGGGGGCACTCATAAGGAGAATCCTCTGGAAAGGAAGCTGACAACTCTGAAGGATCTTCTAGTAGCAGGGCTAACTCACATTCTCAAAGGAAAGGAAAGAAGTGGATGCGTTCCAAAACCTATGGTCCTGAAGAGTTCAAGAAATCCAAACCACCCTCTTTCGATGGAGACATTAAGAAGGGAGAAGAGGCGGAAGCTTGGCTGCTTGGTTTAAAGAAGTATTTCAGAGTCCATGACTACTCTGAAAAAGTGAAGGCTTGAATAGCCATCTTCAACCTGAATGGAAAGACTTCCATATGGTGGGAAGACCTTAGGAATGTGAAAGGATTCCATGAGAAGGACTTGTCATGGAAACGGTTTGAGAAATACTTCAGGAAGCAATATCTGTTAGAAAAATACATGGATGGGAAAACTAAGGAATTCTATGAGCTCAGGCTGGGGCAACTCACCGTAGATGAATTTGTCAATAAATTCCTTGAACTACTGAGGCATGTACCCTACATAAAAGATGAAAAAGCAAAAATACAATGGTTCATTAGTGGGTTGCCTCAGACCTACTGTGATAGGATTGAGTTCGACGAGCCAAAGACCTTAGAAGAAGCTATCCGGAAGGCGAGGTACTGTTATGAATGACATGGGAGTAAGACAAGAGCCCACAAAGATTGGAAGAAGAGGAGTAGTTCGGGATTCCAGAAGAAGGGGTTTAAATCCTCAAGATTTAAAAACTATGAAAAATATTCTAGAAGGATCCTTCCTACTAGAAGTATATATCAGAAAAAATTCCCCTCTCAAAGTGGAAATAAACCTTTTAAGATAGTCCCAACAAAGATCGATAATCTAAAGAAGGAACCCTTAAAATGCTGGGGTTGTGGAGAGGATCATAAATTGACGGACTACCCACACCGACAACAAAATAGTAAGAGAGTCTACAATATCCAAGAAGCTACCACCGTCAATGATGTGGCTAGGATCATGCCACGAATCTATGCAGCCTTGGACAATAATCAAGCCGACCACCAAGCTTCAGAAGTGGAGCTGGAAGGTATGATCGCCAACCAACTAGTTTCTATTTTAATTGACCCAGGTTCTAATTTGAGTTATGTGGCCCCTCAGACGGTTAATAAGTGTAAAATGCAACCAATTAGACGTGTTAAGACATGTATGGTGCTATTAGCCACTGGGACCAAAAGAAAAGTGGCAGATGTCATACCGGCTTGTCAACTCATCATGGGTGGAATGCCTACCCAATTGACCCTTAACATACTTCCCTTGGGATCCTATGACTTGTTGATTGGTATGGATTGGTTGGATACTTAAAAAACTAAATTGGACTGTTATCATAAAACTTTGGAATGTGTAAATGAAGAAGGGATAAAGACAACCCTCCAAAGGATTCAAAAGCCTGTTTGAGTGAGGCAAATATCATCCCTTCAAATGAAAAAGTATTGCAGAAAGGGGTGCTCCTTATATGTCATACAGGTGTTGGACTCTATTGAGGATGACAAACCAAACCTAGAGGACCACCCCATATTAAGAGAATACAAGGATGTGTTCCCAGAAGAAGTACCAGGTCTACCTCTGAGAAGGGATATTGACTTCTCAATAGAACTTACACCGGGAGCGGTACCAACATCTAGAACGCAATATAGGATGAGCATGCAAGGGCTGGTTGAGCTCAAGCTACAACTAAAGAAGATGATGGACAAAGGCTACACCCGAACCAGTGTATCCCCGTGGGGAGTGCCTGTCTTATTTGTGAAAAAGAAAGATGTCACACTCTGACTGTGCATAGATTACAGATAACTCAATAAGACAAACATAAAGAACAAGTACCCCTTACCAAGAATTGATGACTTGTTCTACCAATTGGGAGGTGCTTCCATATTCTCGAAGATAGACTTAAGGTCTGGATACCACCAAGTCTGGATTAAGGATGAGGACATCCACAAAACAACCTTAAGAAAGAGGTATGGTCACTATGAATTCATGGTGGTGCCATTTGGGTTAACCAATGCCCCCGCCACTTTTATGTTCTTGATGAATAATGTACTCAACAAATTTCTGGACAAATTTGTATTGGTTTTCATTGATGATATCCTAATATACTTCAAGAACAGGGAGGAGCACGAAGAACATCTTAGACTTGTACTTCAAGTACTAAGAGAGCATCAACTCTACGCTAAGTTTAGCAAGTGCGACTTCTTTCAAAAGCAAGTACATTACTTAGGCCATATCATTTCTAAGGAAGTGGTGGAAGTGGACCTTGATAAGATCACATCTATTATGGAATGGCCTACCCAAAATGATGTATCAGATATCAAATCCTTCATGGGCTTGACATGATACTATAGAAGGTTCATAAAAGGATTTTCCAATATTGGCGGTCCAATAACTGCCCTTCAAAAAAAGGGGATCAAATTCATTTGGACATCGAAATGTGAAGAAAGATTTCAAGAACTGAAATACCTCATGACCCATGCACCTGTGCTAAATATTGCAGACCCGGATAATGATTTCCTCGTGTGTACATATGCTTGCAAGGAAGGACTCGGAGGAGTCCTTATGCAAGAGGGACGTGTAATTTCCTACGCGTCTCGAAAATTAAATGAGCATGAGATCAATTATGTGACCCATGACCTAGAGTTGGATGCCATAGTACATGCTTTAAAAATGTGGAGGCAATACCCCCTGGGAAGGATATTTGTGCTTATGACAGACCATTGTGGATTGAGGCACATGTTTAATCAACCAAAGCTCAATGCCATGGAATCTAGGTGGATGTCTCTTCTTAGTGAGTTTGATTTCAAAATCAAACACATTAAAGGAAAGGAAAATAGGGTGGCCTATGCCCTTAGCAGAAGTATACAAATGATTCATCTGGAAGCCGTAAGCACCCATGAAACGGATGTCAGGGAAAGAGTAAGAAATGCACAAGAGACATATGCATTCTTCAAGACCGTGACCTCATACCTAACACAAGATCCTACAGGGCTGAACTATGAAGGCTACCAGATGCTCGAGGGAGGGATACTGACTTACATAAACGAAGTGTATATTCCCAACTGTCATGACTTGAAGAGGTTCATAATGCATGAACTATATAAGAAACCATATACTGGTCACCTAGGATATCAAAATATGATCACGACCACTAGGAAATAATTCTATTAGCCTCAGTTGAAGAAAGACATAGATAACTATCTAGCTAAGTTCCTAGAATGCCAACAAGTTAAGGCAAAGCACCGACATCCAGCAGGATTATTACAACACCTACTGATCCCATAATTGAAATGGGAAACCATCTCCATGGATTCCATCACCGGATTACCAAAGTACCAAGAAAAATGATGCGATCATGGTCGTGGTGGAAAAACTGAGTAAGTCTACTCATTTCATTCCTATCAAATCAACTTGCAAGGCCATATATATTGCCAACATCTTCATGAAGGAGATATTTAGAATACATGGCATGCCTAAGGAAATTGTATCTTACCGAGATACCAAGTTTACTTCAAACTTTTTGAAATCCCTAATGGTCAGTTTGAAGACAAAATTGTTATTCAACACAACTTGTCACCCCCGAACTGATGGACAAACAGAAAGAGTGAACCAAATAGTAGAAGACATGCTAAGGATGCATGTAATGAATCAACCTAAGAAGTGGGAAGACTACCTACCATTGGTAGAGTTTGCCTACAACAACGATTATCAAAAATCCTTGAAGATGAGCCCTTTTGAAGTCCTCTATGGTGGACAATGAAAGATTCCAATCAGCTGGAGAAATCTAGTGGACAAAATTACAATAAAACCCAACATGATGAAAGAAATGGAACAACAAGTGTCTCATATAAGACAAAATTTGAAGATTGCTCAGGATAGACAGAAAAGTTACGCTAACAGAAAGAGAACTCCCAGAGAGTTCAAGACCGGAGACCATGTCTATCTTAGAGTTAGACCCATGAAGAGTTCCCCGAGAATTGGAGTCTCTGTCAAGTTGGCATCTCGATATTGTGGACCCTTTGAAGTCTTAGATAGAGTGGGGCCTATAGCCTATAGGATAGCACTTCCTCCCACAGTAAAGGCACATAATTTTTTTCATGTTTCATTACTGAAGAAATATGTACATGATGTTAATCATATAATTGACTAGTCTGTGATCTAGGTGGAGCCAGAGGGAGAATTCCTACCAAAACCCCAATGCATATTAGACAGGAAGGAAACCTCACTCAGAAACCGAACCATTGCATAGGTCAAGGTGCAATGGAAACACTTTGGCCTAGATGAGGCTACGTGGGAAATGGAAGATGCCATGAGACAAGCATATTCTTCTGTAAATACATATCATGTTGATAGATAGAACATCGAGGACGATGATTCATTTAAGGGGGAGGGAATTGTAACATCCTGTTTCCCCCAATCTATAAATATAACTATATGGGCAAAGGAACTATGGAAAACTTAAAAGTGTGAATTTTTGATTTGATGGACCTTGTGTAGAAGGTCGATGAATGTAAATTATGATTATTTTAATAGAAAATGGTTACATGTTGCATGACTGCTGAAAGAGGGGATGTGATAAGAGAGAGACCACGAAATGTTGTGAAAGGTGGTGGAGGGGACTAGGAACCAGTACCATGATGGAATTAATTTTCTCAGATCAGAACAACCCTCTGACCAAGAATGAATTCCCATCAGGCTGGTAGGTGGGAAGGCCCCCTCAAGAGTTAATGAGGGATGGGGCAGACTACCCATCGGTAAGGATTTCGTACCTGACCACAGACTGGGATATTTGAGCCACATGAAATCTTGTTGAGGGAGGAAAGAAAGGAAGCATGGTGGACAGAGGGAGACCTGCGGAGAAAATGCAGAGACGAGAGAGGAAACTCTCAAGTCCGAGGAAGGACTGAAAGAGGAAACAATGAGTTTTGATCACAAAAAATAGAGATTGAACCAGGAGAAGGAGAGTAACCTTCATCCTTATCTATTTCTGTATTGGGAGAAGGAGAGTAACCTTCATCCCTACCTTCTGTTGAGCTGGAAGTAAGAGATTGAATCTCGAAGTATCATGGCTTAAGCTCGAGGGTTGCCAGTGATAAATCCGTTGGGAGTGACTAAGCCTATGGTTGGGTGGAAACGAACACCCATTTCAATAGTTGCATCACACTATATGGTTTTGATAAGTTTTTTTTATTTCCTTATGATTTGAATTGTACGTAATGGAAGTATGAAAGTATTTATATGTCTATAAAGGGTTCTTTCTCTGTGTTAAATGATTAAGTTATGAATATGCATTCATTCCCTTGAGAACCTATATGTTTTCTTGATTTTCCCATATGTCCATGTTTAGTCACTCAAAGGAACTCTCCTAGGGAGCTACACCACCGTTCCAGAGTCAGAGCAAGCCTCTTGACATAGTTACTGTCATGGTAAACCCATAAGTTACCTTGCCTTGAATTAGAGCTTAAAGCCCTCGAAGTTGGGAAGGTGTTCCCTTCAGACCAATAGTCTAGGAACCCTGGAGCTTGAAGCTCTGAGATGTCTAATTGCTGTGAGCCGTCGATCAACGTCAAGAAGAAACCAAGCATCGAAGAACCAGAGCAGAGGAATTCCAGGAGGGAGAGAAGAATTTCCTTTTAGGAAATCCTTCAAACTGAGTTATCGAAATCCCCGAACGCAAGGAGTGCATGGGAAATTGAAATCCTTTAAGGATCAAGATCATAAGGGATAACACTTATTATAAGTGTTGACGAGGTCCAAGGGTAGGACTCGTAGGAGGAGCAAAGGTTTAAAACCTTTGAAGACTGATAGGAGTGACAATGGTCGTTGGATCACTGTGAAAAGGATCGACAACCGTCAGATCTGAGGAAGGTGCACGAGTCTTAATGTTCGCATGCCCGAGAGAGAGAACCTGTCAAGGTTTGATACTCAAAGTTTCCGAAGCCCGAAGAGCCGGAAACCGGAAGTATAATATCAGTTGTCCAATCACAAGAACAGATCTAAGCCATTAGATTGTTTGGGGAAACTTCAAGCATCGAATCACCAAAGTGGATCTGAACCGTTAGATACCGTGATTCTGGGAGGAGACAAGTTTGAAAATTGAGATTCCCGAAGCGTGGAAAGTTAAAGATCCGTGAGTCGTCGATTGGCACGGGGACACTTGTCAACATATCGAGAGATCCAGGAAGATTGTAGTGGGGTTTCTAGTTTGAGAACTGATATTTTCGAACCCCGAAGACTCGAAGTGAACCTGGACCGACATATCTAAGGGAGAATTGGCATGAATCCGTGAACTCCAGGTAAAGTCCCGAAGTGATTCATAGCCATTGGATTTGGAGGACATGTGGCACAAATCTGTGAACTCCAGATAAAGTCCCGAAGTGATTCATAGCCGTTGGATTCAGAGGACACGTGGCGCAAATCTATGAGATGCGGGTGAAGACCTGAAGTAAACCTTGATCATCAAATCAGGAGGACACACGTCAGAGGATTGTAGCCTTCAGATAACATTAATTGAGGAGAAGGTTTGAGATTTGAGATCTCAGAAGTCTGAAACCTGAAGGAGATCTTGATCGTCGATTGAGAAGAGGGTTGGAGGACCATTGATTTCGGTTAAATGGTCAAACACCTGAAGTGGAAGCAAGACCGTTGATTGAGCAAGACAAGTGTTTGCAGATCATCAGCTCTGGAAGTTTGAAGTACGAAAGAAGAAGGGTTTGAGATTTCAGAACCTTGAAGTCCAGAATTGTGAAGAGATCACAGTCATTGATCTAGGAGGGACAGATTTGGTCCGTAGATTTGAGAGGCACATATCTGATCCATCGATTCAGACAGTATCGTCAAGATCTCAAGATCAACAATCCTGTAGCATTGCGGGGACAATATTTCCACAAATTTTAAAATATCGAGGGTGGGCCGTAATTCAAACTGTGGTTTCGTGAGGAGGACATGTGGAGACTTGAGGAGGATTGCGGGCCCAAAAGTAGTTTGACCCCAAACTGCTTGTGGCCACGCCCACAATTGCGTGGTCATCACCAAGGTCACATTTGATGGGAGGCTGAGAGAAAAGGGGCTAACACCAACTCCAAGGCTTCACTTAAGCACGAAGGAGAAGGTCATGGGTATCATAAGACCTGTTGGCCATGAAGCCTGATTATCTTCTTGATTTAGAGGTCTTTTGTTTTCAGCCGTGTTTATGCCCCATGAAGACTTTACACCTGAGAAGTATGTACACTCTTCCATGTAGGGGAGTGCAGCGGGGGGTTACCCCCTCTGTGGGGTCCGGGGGGGATATCCCCTCGGCTGGGGGATGCCGGGGAAAGTGGGTCCCCGATGGAAAAATTGCCTTGTAAATGTATATAGTAATTTCATTGTAAATCTGAACCGTTCATTATAAGGTTGCAGATCTAACAATAGAAATTATGTTAGCGTTTTTTTCCCTAGAAGGAAACCCTTTGTTATGAGGGAAATGTATTGCGGCTATGCATGATGGAGAATATTGTATTCTGAGATAGGAGACTGTGACAGAAAGAAGAGGAAGTTACAACCGGTTTGTTGTAAGTTGTATCCCTTCATTTGCTGGATAATAATAAAGGAAATACTTGAGAATTTCTTTGGTGGATGTAGCTCACACTGGGTGAACCACGTAAATCCGTGTCTCTATTTTATTGTGTATCTTTTGTGTTTTGTTTCTGCATTTATTTTATTTTACTGCTCCACGGTCTTGTTTTTCTAACAACTAGTATCTGATCGAAAGGTAACTCGTAGGAAAGGAGGGTTCCTAGTTCGAGTGGGAGAAATGTCGGAAGATGGAAAGTTTAGGGTCAAAAAATTTAACGACCAAAACTACCAGTTATGGAAGATGCAGATGGAAGATTATTTATATCAGAAGGATCTATTCCTACCATTGGGTGGAGTAGAAAAGAAGCCAATGACTATGAAGGATGAAGAATGGGGGATTCTTGACAGAAAGGCTCTAGGAATGATACGACTGAGCCTGACAATGTCGGTGGCTTTCAATATTTCGAAAGAAAAGACAATGAAGGATTTGATGGACGCATTGGCTAAATTGTATGAAAAACCCTCAGCGTCCAATAAGGTATTTCTAATGAAGAGATTATTTAATATGAAGATGTCAGAAGGTGGGTCTGTTGCAGATCATTTAAATGATTTTAATACAGTTACTAATCAACTAAGTTCTATAAAAGTTGAATTTGATGATGAGGTCAGGGCTCTTCTAATCTTGTGCTCATTGTCAGAAAGCTGGAACGGCTTGGTCATGGCTATAAGTAACTCTGTCTCTGGTTCAAATACTTTAAAATTTGATGATGTTGTTGGTGTTATCCTTAGTGAGGAAATGCGATGGAAAAGAACAGGTGAGACATCAGGTAATGCGTTGAACATGGAGAATAGGGGAAGACAGAAGGATAGAGGAAAGGGCCCAGAGAACTGCGTGAATTCTAGGAAGGGCAGATCCAAATCTAGACTTGGAAAGATAGAGTGTTGGAATTGTGGGAAGAAAGGACATCTGAAGAAAGACTGCAGAGCTCCAAAGAATCAAAGAGATGGACAGAAGGAGAGAAATCAGGAAGCAAATGTAATAGGTGATGTGTTACAAGATGCTTTGATTCTTTCTGTAGATAATATTTCTGAGTCTGGGGTAGTAGATTCAAGGGATTCATTTGATGCCACACCCCATAGGAAACATTTTCTAGATTATGTTAAAGGTGATTTTGGACAGGTTCATTTGGGTGATGATGCACCATGCAAAATTGTTGGAATGGGAAAGCTAAAAATAAAGCAACGCAATGGAAACCAATGGTTGTCGAAAGAGGTAAGACATGTTCCATATTTAAGGAAAAATCTAATTTCAATAGGGAAGTTGGCAAGTGAAGGTTGTATATCCATATTTACAGATAAGACATGGAAGGTCATCAAAGGATCATTGGTGATAGCAAACAGAGAGAAGGTAGGTACATTGTATTTATGTACTGGTAATATTGAATATTCTATCTCTTTAGCTTCTACAAGAGTGGATACAACACTGTGAAACCATAGGCTGGGACACATGAGAGAGAAGGGAATGCAGATACTTCACAAAAGAAATTTGTTGCCAGATCTTAAACAAATTGATTTGGACTTATGTGAGGATTGTGTTTATGGAAAACATAAGAGAGTTAGATTTCTCAGAGTCAGAAAAGAAAAGAAGAATGAAAGGTTAGAGCTTGTGCATACAGATGTATGGGGACCAACTCAGGTATCATCTCTTGGTGGCTCTCGTTATTATGTTAATTTTATTGATGATGCAACTAGAAAAACTTGGGTTTATTGCATTAGACAAAAAACTGATGTTTTTGATACTTTTAAGAAATGGAAAACTTTGGTTGAGAATGAGACATGAAAAAGTTTGAAGTGTCTCAGATCAGATAATGGAGGTGAATACTGTAGCAAGGAGTTTTATGATTACTATTCATACCATGGGCTTTGTAGAGAGAATATAGTTCCAAGAACACCACAAGAAAATGGCGTGTCAGAAAGGATGAATAGGACAATTATGGAGCATGCAAGGAGTATGAGATTGCATGCCGGTTTTCCCTTACAGTTATGAGCAGATGCTATAGATACTGCTGTTTACTTAATAAATAGAGGACCTTCAAGATCTTTGGATGGTATAATTCAAGAGGAGGAATGTACAGGAAAAATGTAAACTATTCTTTTTTGAAAACTTTCGGTTGTGAAGCATTTGTTCATATTGATAAAAAAAAATAGAACAAAGCTTGAGGCAAAATCCAAGAAGTGCACCTTTATTGGATACAGTGTTAATGATTTTGGTTATCGCTTATGGGATTATGAAAATAACAAAATCATTAGGAGTAGAGATGTCATATTTATGAGAAGGTCATGTACAAAGATCAATTGCAGGGAAAGAAACATGAAAAAGAAAAATAAGAATACACAATACTTGATGAGATCACTGAAAAAGAAATTCCAAAGGAACCAGAAAATCAAAATGTACAACAATAGGAGCAGCATGTACCTCAAACACCTGCAAGTGTTGTTAGAAAGTCTACCAGGTTAAGTATACCCTCTGAACGATACTCTCCTTCATTGTATTATTTATTTTTGACTGATTCTGGTGAACCAGAATGTTATGAAGAGGCAATGCAGGTAGACACCAAAAAGAAGTGGGAGCAAGGCATGAAAGAGGAAATGGATTCCTTTGTTAATAACCATACTTGGGACTTGGTTCAGTTGCTTGCAAGAAAAATAGCATTGTAGAATAAATGGGTTTAGAAGTTGAAGGAAGAAGATGGAGGAATAAAGCGGTACAAGGCTAGACTTGTTGTAAAGGGGTTTGCACAAAAGAAAGCTTTTCTCCATGGGGATTTGGAGGAAGAGATTTATATGCAGCAACCATAGGGGTATGAGGTTAAAGGGAAGGAGAATTTGGTATGCAAGTTGAAGAAGAGCTTGTATGGCCTAAAGCAAGCTCCAAGGTAGTGGTATTTGAACTTTGATAGGTTTTTAACAGAACAGGGTTATAATAGATGTTATTCCGATCATTGTGTTTATTTCAAAAAGCTAGAAAATGGAAGCTATATTATCTTTCTATTGTATGTAGATGAAATTCTTGTTGCAAGGTCTAATATGCAGGATATAAATGTTCTCAAGAAAAAATTAACTAATTCATTTGCAATGAAGGATTTGGGTGCTGCAAAGAAAATCCTTGGTATGAGAATAACAAGAGTTAGGAAAAATTGCAAATTGACATTGTCTCAGGGTGAGTACATAGAGAAGGTGTTGGAGAGGTTTAGAATGCAGAATGAAAAACCAGTTAGCACACCTTTAGCCAACCATTTCAAATTAACTAAGGAAATGTGTCCCAAGACATAGGAGGAGATAGAATATATGTCCAGGGTCCCTTATTCATCAGTAGTTGGAAGCTTAATGTATGCAATGGTTTGCACAAGACCATATATTGCACATGCAGTGGGAGTTGTGAGAAGGTGTATGAACAATCTAGGTAAATAACATTGGGAGGCAATAAAGTGGATTCTCAGGTATTTGAGAGGTACTTCTACTCATGCATTATGTTTTGGAGGTTCAGGCACTTTTCTACAGTGATATGTTGATTCAGATATGGCAGGTGATAAAGACAATCGGAGGAGCACCACAGGGTATGTTTTTACTATAGGTGGAACAACAATAAGTTGGATTTTGAAACTGCAAAAGGTTGTTTCACTTTCAACAATAGAGGTAGAGTATGTTGCTGCTACAAAGGCTAGTAAAGAGATGATTTGGTTACAGAGGTTTATGGAGGAATTGGGAAAGAAGCAGGAGAATAGCAGGTTGTACCGTGACAGTGAGAGTGCCATTCATATTGCAAAGAACTCAACCTTCCATTCGAATACTAAGCATATACAGTCAAGGTACCATTTCATACGATCCATCTTGGAAGATGGACATTTGAAGTTGGAAAAGAGACACACTAGCCAGAATCCCGCAGACATGTTAACAAAGGAAGTAACCAGGGAGAAACTGAGTTCTTTCTCAGTTTCAGTTGGTCTTCAATAATGAAGATGAAGATGAGAAATTTTCCATGTCCAAGAAGGTTCAAAGTCCAACATACACAACATCGATGGAGTTGTTGAGATCAGTCTCCAAGTGGGAGATTGTTGGTTGTGGAGCTTGATTATCTTCCTGATTCAAAGGTATTTTATTTTCAGCTGTGTTTATACCCCATGAAGACTTTACACCCCAGAAGTATGTACACTCTTCCACGCGGGGGAGTGCAGAGGGGGGTTACCCCTTGTAAATGTATATTGTAATTTCATTGTAAATCTAAACCGTTCATTATAAGGTCGCAAATCTAATGGTAGAAATTATGTTAGGGTTTTTTTTCCCTAGAAGGAAAACCTCTGTTATCAGGGAAATTTATTTCAGCTATGCATGATGGTGAATATTGTATTCTGAGATAGGATACTATGCCACAAAGAAGAGGAAGTTATAGCGGGTTTGCTGTAAGTTGTATCCCTTCATATGATGGATAATAATAAAGGAAGGACCTGGCAATTTCTCTGGTGGACGTAGCCCACACTAGGTGAACCACGTAAATATGTGTCTCTATTGTATTGTGTATCTTGTGATTTGTTTCCACATTTATTTTATTTTATTGCTCCACGGTCCTATTTTTCTAACCAGACCTGCAACAGAGGTCGAAAGGGCCTGTGTCTGATTTAGAGGTGAGACTATTATGGTCTCAAAGCCTCGTTTGATTTAGACTCAAAGAATCTTTACCGGAGGCTTGGGCTGAGTCCCAGACTCTCCAAATTAGAACCTGTAGAGAGAAAGAGGATTTTTTCCTATAAGGAGGACGATTTTTTTTTTTTCTTTTCCCCATTGTGAGTGTGTTACACAAAGGATATACACCCCATGAAACAATTTATGAAAGGGACATCAAAGCCCAAATGAGTAAGTATCAACTTGATGTAGAGCCAACTTATCCTATCGTAGACCTTAGAAAGATCAATTTTTAGAATGGCCCCTTTTTCTTTCTTTGTCTTTACACTATGAAATCCCTCTTGTGCCACCCCAATTGCCTCATGGATTTTCCTTCCCTCCAGGAAACCAAATTGTTCTTTTGAGACTTTATTCGAGAGAAGATCCTTTAGTCTCTGAGCAATAACTTTTGCCACAACCTTGTATATACAATTGCATAGTGAAATAGGTCTGAACTCATCCAAGGAAAAGGGATTATCCGATTTTGGGATGAGAGCGATGGAGGTTGAATTTAAGGGAGAAAATATATTCCCTTACCATCTATATTCTTCCACCATTGCTAAAATATCCATACCAATGACATCATATAGACCGAGGAAAAATTCCACAGTCCAACCATCAAGGCCAGGGATTTTATCCTTTTGAAAACTATGTGGGATTGACTTTAACTCTTCTTCAGACACCTCCTCGAACATGGATCTATTGGATTCTTCATCTACGAACCTTGGAAAAAATCCAACAATTATTACTATGTGAGCTATCAATACCCTCTCGTCAACTTTGAAGAGATTTTGAAAGTGAGCCATTGCTAGACGAGCTACATCAACAAAAGATAACACCAACCTTCCTTGAGAATATTTAGGACTCCATATTGTATTAGTGGCTTTTCGACCCTCTGCATATGCATTAAACAACTTCGTGTTCTCATCCCTACTGGCTAGCCAAATAGCCCTGCCTTTTAGACGCCAAGTCGCTTCTCTTTATTCCAACACTTTCCGCTTCTTTTCTTCAAGTGATATTAGGGCCATTTTGAACTCAGGAGAAGAAAGGCCCTATTCTTCTGATTCATAAATATATTGTAAGGCATGTTCAACTTCCAACAACTATTTCTCATCCCTTTTTCGTTTATTGACAACCCATTCAACAATGATCTTTTTAATTGATTTGAGATTCTGATGGAATTGTACTGGACAAAAGGCCTCCAGTTTTCTTTGACACGGTTAATGAAAATCTCTTCCTTGAGCCACTCATAATTGAATTTGAATGGACTAGGGGGATTTTGAGAGCCTCCAACTACTTCCAGAAAGATAGGAAAGTGATCAGAAGCTCCCCCATTTTCGACTCACTAATAAAGTTGAAAAGGACCATCCACAAAAGATTCAGAAACCAAACAACAATTAATTATTTTAGCTATTCTATCTTCTCTGACTCTCATATTCCTCCAAGTGGGCGTTAGTTTGACGGGGTTGACATCTTCAATTTTTTGGCCATCATCAAATTTGTAAAGAAATCCGATAAAGGGTCTGGCCTGGCTCTAGGGCCCCAAACTTCAACAGCTCCCAAAGAGAAGTTTAAATCTCCTGCTAGAATGAGAAGTCCAGTTTGGATGAAAGACTTACTCAAAATACCTTCCCAAAAGGAGACACACTCTAAATATGGGCCATAAACATTTACAACATAAAAAGAAGTTGAAATATTTTCCAAAAAGAACTTTTCTCCAAGACCCGACTTATAGGCCCAAGAATTTACAAGTTTTAAAGTCTATCTATTCCACCCAGTTGCTAGACCCCTGACCTCCCCTTATCATTAGACCTGATAAAACTCCAAGACAAAAGAAGACCTCCCAACGACTTGGTGATCAACTCTTCCTCACCAAAAGTTTCTTGTAAAAAAATGATATCAGGATGGTTGGATTCTACCAACCTTTTTTGGGACGATTTTTTTGAAGGGCTTTCTAGACCCCTATAATTGAAGGAGATAATTTCGATGGGTCACTCCCTTCCACGGGGATGAAAAATCTCTAAGCGCCCCAATAATATAAAGTTGTCTTTCTACCACCATATCAACAAAAGATTTATTCTGAGATTTAAGGAGGGGGAATTTTCAACCCCTTCCTGCGCAGTCAGGGGAGAGGACTAGATTGACACCGAGGCCCTCAAAACCTTTGAAAACCCCACTCGACCCAAAGATTGGTCGATTTCTGATATTGTACCTAATTTCCTCCTCTTCATAATCCAAAGAAGAAACTGAGGGAATGAAAGGGGAGTCCACCAGGCTGGGGGCGTCTACTAGGGAGGATAGTGCAAGTGGGGGAGAGGGGGGAGAGAAAGGGGGGGACGAGGAAATTGATATATTGTTTATTATTTGCATAATTATTATATTTACTACTAGTTTAGTAGTAAATTTTCATTTACATGATATCAATAACTTATTAAATACCATAAATTGTATAATGCATAAATAAACATATTATTAAAATTGAATTAAAACATAAAAGCAAATAAAAATATTACATATACGAACAAGCTACACCATAATAAAAGTGATGTTCATATAATAATAATAATAATAATAATAATAATAATAATAATAAATGTCAAAGTTTGAGAGTTTCCAACTCTTGCAAATACTCCATGATAAAGATCCATGAACAACACCATGATAATGATCCATGGACAACACATTTAAACTACTACATAAAGGAGTGGGCCAAGTTTTCTAACAACTAGTACATGATAAACATCAACTATGTAATTTTTTGCAAATATTTTAGTGGCCACTTCATGAAAGTTCCTTCTTTCTCTTTCAGATCGACAACTCCATATATACTTTGTCTACATAAGAAAGGGGTATGTTACTTGTGACCTTTAAAATATTTACATTTGAATCTCCTATTACTTTCAATTTGAATCCATGTATAATAGATATTGAGTGAATCTTCCCAATGCCCACAACACCACCGTCAAACAGATCCAACACCCTAACTTTATCCCCTTCTTGGAGTTTATCAATACATTTATGCGGAAAAAAAAAAAAAACATTATATTGAGATATGAAAAATGTTTCAACAATAATTATATTCTAATTATATTTAGCATATTCCCCAACACATAGATAAAAAAATCAATCTATAACTCTATCAACAACAACAACTAGGAAGGGGAGGCAGGTGCAGGGGGTTCTCTCTGGTCCCAAAGGAAGGTGAGAATTGGAGTATACATGGAACATTGACATATCCACTAATAACCAGGCATAAGCCTATGCACTGTACCAAGGAATCCAGTTGGAAAAACATAGGGGGGATTCTGTTCTGAATATAGTAGAAGATTCTCAAATTATTATTCAAATGATCATTCGACACCTTATCTACAACTCCATTCCCAAATATATTAGTCTAAAGATTCTGATAGCTTGGATTAGACTCTCTCTAAGGCCTTTGTCAGTTAATTGTTTTCATGTTTATAGGAAAAACAACATGGAGGCAGATGCAATGGATAATAAAGCCACAATAAAGGCCTTGGGTCACTTGGAGGTCAATGACATAGTGGCTTTAGCTCCCCCTATGACCATATACCAATGCAAAGTCAACAAGGAAGTGTTATCCATGTGGAGGGCTCATTTAAATCATGTGGAGGTAGCATTCTTGTTGATGAGATCGATAGGGGACCTCATAAGGTGGTAAGAGAGACTAATGCTCGGGGGTGATGGACATAGAAGGAGATTAGAAATGGCAGTATGGGTTGGATCTTCCATCGATTGAGGTGTGACACATCAGCTCCAGGATGACCACCATGGTATCATTGCTAGATATGGGGTTGTGAATTAAGTACATCCGTGGTGGGTAATTCTGGAAGGCAGTGTCAGCATCCAAGAGCATAATGATCAACAACTCATGGGAGGAAGTGGGAAAATGATAATTCAGGTACTAGGCATTCAGTCCCTTTTCTGCGTTAATTATTTTTGGACATTTAAGGAGATAATGTTCCTTGTGGTAATGGACTATATGCATTGCCATCCTGCGGTGAACTTGGAGACAGTAACAATTATCCCTATCTTATTTGAGGAGGAGAGTCCTTGTCGAAATCCTGTGAAAATTTCTTCTGGTAGTATTGTCTCAGAGCCACCTTGGGATGGGGGAATTTGTGTCCACAATGACCAAATTAATTTCATACCTTGTAGAGAGGCGGGTGGGATTGTCTCTACAGCCAAACAACAAACAAGGGTTGACAACTATGTGAATATTCAATTTTTTTTTTTCCCCAAGATGGGTCCTTCGTAATTGGTTATGGTGTACATTTGTAGAAGGTCGAAGAACGGAGCTAGCGCGGTACCTCGACATCTCAAACATAGATTTTAGAAGCATTTTCAATTCGATCCAGGAGAGTTTGTGGAAAATCCGTAGGAATTTAAATTTGGGATGTGGAGTTTCTAAGTTGGTTGAGGATGATGGAACTCTTTCTATAATTAACCTCAACGAGGACAAAAAGTGCAACATAGAGATTGGAATTTGTGCATCAAGTGGGTGGCATGTAAGCGCGAGACTTATGGTGGAAATTGGGAGTCTTGGGGTTTGGATCTGGGTTGGCCTCGGCTCTAGAATCCAACCCCCAATTGGTGATTCCAATTCCAGGTATACGAGTCACACTCGCAAAGTCAATAGAGGAATTAGGTGCTTTCACATTCTAGGTCACCGCCTCTCGACTATATTAAAAGACATTCATAATAGTATGGAAGGTAGATCAATTGAGTATCTGCGACCAGAGGAGATGGAAGGTGATGATGCATGGGATATTCATAGTCTCGTTATAAGGGATTTCTCCTTGAACTCAACGGTCTCATTTTCCCTTGAGACTTTATCTCAACATAACATCCTTATCATTCAACGACAGGATGAGGAGGGTGCATTGAGGAGTCAAAATGAAGCCCTTCAAGTACATATGGACTAGCGGGATAGAATCATGGGGAGCCTTAAGCCAAGTGGCAGTATGGGAGGCTAGTCTGGACCAAAAAAGGCACATGTTCCAGATCTAAACATTCCAGTGGAGACCATGGAATATTGTGATCCAATTGGCATGGACATCAATCAACAAGGAATCAACAATGAGAGAAAACCCAATGTATTTTTTTTAAAATGTTCTGTTTTTATATATGTATTAGCAGTATCTATTAGTGGGTATATACTGTTCAAGATATGAGTTTTGATAGATTAGGCCTAGAAAAAAGAAAAATGACGGATGTAATATGGCTTGAAACCACAAAATCTCTATATTTTTGTAGAATTATGACACTCTAGTTTTGTACTCAGTGGTTTCGACCACACCCTTTTAATGAATAACACTTGAATAGTACTTACTTGCATGTGGTTTCATAGCACTCACCTCGAGTTTAACACCACTACCACTATGAATATTGATCCGAAAATATTTAGACACCACTTATTGCTGAAAATTTATACATGCGGTATCTAACTTGTTTCCATATAATTTCTAGGATCTATTGAGGTGATTGCATAATTTTTATGATGTGCCTTTTACCCAAAACTCATAAAAACTGAAGATTAAATACCAAAAACACATGTAACATGACTCACATATTCCGATTTAATGTATTCTATTAAATTTCATTACTCAAAACAAGAAAATGACTTCACCATTTAAATCCTTGTGAAATTCTAAAACTTTTGACTGTAAAGTCGACCACTTTCCAAACTAGCTCAATTTTGCGCCTTCTGGCATGTAAAACAATGCATTAAATACTCATAAATGAAAAATTGAGTAATTTTTTTTACAAATGACCTCAAATCACAAAATAGACCCCATATTCACGATCCTTTCAAAAAATCATGCAAAATTGATATAAAATACTTGAAATTTCATCAAAATCCATGCCCTATCTCGAGATCCACGCAGTTTCAGAGTTTATGCCTTGGGATGCATGTCCTTGGACCATGTGTAGCATTGGGATCCATGCCCATTAAATAGGCCCAGTCTCCGAACTCCCACACGAAATTAGTGGCAACTTATTTGCTAAATTTAGCGGGAACCTCCACTATGTATGGAGTGTTGGTGTAGTGGTTATAATTGTTCTCTATTATAGCGGAGGTTCCAGGTTCTATTCCCGTACATGCACATTCATTGGTTATTGGTTATACATATTATATACTTTTGTTTAAAACATCTGTTAGTTGGTTATGTGGTAATTAATATATATAATATATATTCCAACAAACTCCCACCGAAATACGTGCTAAGCCCTTGCACCGTATGGTGTATGTTGTATGGTATAGGGTAAGGACCATGGGATGGGGGCTATCCCTTGGCCCCTTTCCTTCCCCAAATGAACTTTAATACAAATAAATATATATTAATTGCCATATATTAGTTAAGAACTACATGGTGGCATGTTGGTTGTGGCGGGTATGTTAAGACTTGTTCCCATGGAGGTCATGGGGTCGATTCCTCAAACTCCATAATAATTTTACCACATATTAACCATCACTGGCCAATGAGGGATGACACATGGAAATCTCCCATGGGATGAACCCGTGCCACATGTCAATAATTAACTAGACCACTTGGAGTACAGATGCCAACTCACTACTGAATGGATGCCACGTCATCTCTACTGTATGACTAGTTTCCACATCACCTTCTGACGTCATCCTTGACCATGATAATGTCATTATTTCCTTTGACATTTTAGTTTTTGCCTATTCAAACCCCAAACGTTGACTGCTAATAAGTTTTTCATACGAGCTCTGTTTGACGAACTGTTTGCGTCGTTGGAAAGCCTACAATGAGATCTATGCAATGATTCCATTTTGGAGACAATTTGAGATGGTAACATTTTGAGAATTTAAGGAACCCCTAGGACCTTGTCACCTTTGTGAGCGTTCCGGATCCTCCTGGACCTCGGAGAGCATGCCAGATCCTCCTGGATCAAATATCATGCACATGCTTGTTGAGTTCAACATAATCACTATCAACATTGACATGAAGTTGTGCAGCGTTGTAGAGAGCTCTATTGATAAGTTCTTTTTATTTTCGTTTTGTTTTCATATAATTGCTCTTCATGTGGTTTAATTATCATGCAAAAATTAATGTAATTCAAGTAAACAATGCAAAATCTATAAATTTTTGTCCAAAAGAGCATTTTAAGCATGAAGAATGAAAAAAAATTGGGACATATTAACTTACAAATTAAAGAATGCAAAATCTATAATTTTTTGTCCAAAATAACATTTTAAGCATGGAGAATGACAAAACATTGGGACAAATAACTTACAAAAACTATTATATTACCTCAAGTTCAACACCACTATGACTATGCTGCACATGCGTGTCCAGATCATCATGATCACTATCAATATTGACAACTATTTTGACATCAAGGTGTTTTTGTTTTCGTGCTTCTTTGATAAAATTGCTCTGCATGTGGTTTAACCATCATGCAAAAAAATATACAAAGAATTCAATAGTCAAGTAAATAATGCAAGCTATAAATTTGTCCAAAAGAACATTTTGTGGAGAACACAGCTGCATCCGAACTAAAATAAATGAAACATTAATACTTGCATTAGTAGCAGGAGTTTTGAATTTGTTGATACCACATTTTTTAGGTCAGAGAAAGGATACTCTATCTTGTATTGAGGATTCCATCAGAGGCATGCATGTGGAGAGATACCTTAAGATAATAAAAGATAATTTTATTATTGTTGCTAAGCATTTGGCTAATTACATGCCAACAGGTGCCCATTTCGAATAAACCCAGGTTAGGTGCACTAATCTACGTTGATATGTTTACTAGGGTTTCCATACACTAATGTGGGGATCCCTTGAGTTTTCCAGCAAGGTTTTCCTTGGAAAAAGTAAGATAATTTTATTACTGTCTGATTAATGACCACAAAGTAGGTCAATGGGACTGTTGAGTACACTGGAGTCAATACAATGTAATACAATGGAGTCGATACACCGTAGTACAATGGATTCGATAGCTTGGTATTGTGATATAAACTCTTATCACATTAATAGTAGTTTCATAAATTCCTCAATTTTGTATGTCAAACATTCAAATGGTGAAATATTGTTGATAGTTGTCTATGTAGATGACTTGATCATCACAGGAAGTGATGAGAAGATTATTGAGAGAACTAAGGAAGATATGAAGAAGTAGTTTCATATGTAATATCTTGGACAACTACACTATTACATTGGAATGGAAATTTTCCAAGAAAAGGATGGGATCTACTTCACACAGAGGGAGTATGCACAAGATATTCACCACTAGTATTAGCCACAAAATTAATCCCATTTATCTTGTTTTTATAATCTAGGGTATTAATCCTCATTTGTTTTGAAGCCTCTAGGAGAAATGAATGCTCATCTTCCAGTTCCCTTTTCTCTTCCAAGTCGTTAACCATTACCTTCCCTTTTCTACATGCCTTTTTTTTATTTTTTGTGACCATATTGACTCCAGCCAGGCTTGTTGTCTCTCAAATATCTATATACCCACTTAGTCTAGAGAATACAACTAAAATTCTAAAACAGAGACACATGTAAATATGTAAATATAAAATCTTGGAAACAAATATAAATAGACCGATATACCTGGACATAGATGTGTCACCTGCTAGGAATCATTCTTCTCCTTTTCCCCTAAAACTCTTGTTTCTTTTTCTTTCACCTCTCTCTCAGGGTGACCAACCCTTTACTTTTGTCTTTCTTTTGAAATAATATTATCCCCATGTATTCCATTTTCCTCAATCTTTCCCAAGATTAATTTTATTACCAATATATTAATCATATTTATAACTTGCATTAAAATTACATTGTTATACAATCTCCCCTCTCTCACTGCCCGTTGCTATTGTAATTATCCATTTCAATTGCCTTCATAGATAAACTATGTTCTCTTTTAGTATCTTTAAATAATGCTCCCAATATTTATTCCTTGAGTAATTCATTCAATGTTGATCATATCTATAACACCTACTTATTGCATTAATAGCCATGTTGTCAAGTTTATTTGCTACTTTTAACTAGTAAGGAAGAATCCTTAATATTGTTGCGATGAGAATTAAACTAAGGTATGTTCACCCATGTGACAAAATGACCAGAAAAAGTAGCTTTATTCAAATCTTGGCTTAGGAATCAAGCAAGCATTTGCATGCTTCATAAATGATTTCTTATGATCACCAATTTTAGTGATATGCATAACACATCATTAGGGGACTTATTGGCACTTTGAAAAGTCAATTGACAATGAAACTTAGGCCTAGTTCCATAGAGTTTCTTGAAGATTACCTTGTATATCCATATCAATTTTTAACATTGCTTTAACAAAGACACAACAAACTGCATGCACACTCAAACCTAAAACCTTTTTCTTGAAGACCAATATTGCAGATTTAGGATTGCATATCCATCTGTAAATCTATATTTATCTGAAGTGATTTTGTGAATCATCAAGAGGTGAAAAAGTTCGGTTATAGTAACCTTGCAAGTTAGCACTGTAGTCAACATAGATTCCACCTAAACTAAGCTATGTTCTTGATGAGTTTAGAATTAATATGGGTTTGAAGAATAATCAAACCCATGCAAATATGTGGATGGATTCCTGCTATGTTCCTAGTTGTTAGAATATCCTTAAGGGTAGGTTTGTGAATTGCAGTAATATGACCTATATACAATATGTATAGAAAACATCAAGCTGTCAAATCAAAGACTGATCCATACATACTACTGTAATATCTAGATTTAAACATCCATAATATCCCTAGAAATACTCATTTAGTACAGAAAGGAAACAAATCTCAACAAGAGGATGCGTAGGCCCTACCACATGCAATGCATAACACCCAATTTTCCAATACATGATGTTAAGGAAGAGAAAAAGAAGAAAATCCTCTACCACTACAAAGAACCCCTAATTTATGATTAGTAGGGAACTTATCGGATGGAAAATATGATTTATACATGTAATCCTCACATTTACCTAAGCACATTGAAAGTGGAAAACATGGAGAACAAGAAAAGGAGAGAGCCATTCTATGGAGATACAATGAATTCAATTGTGTACATCTCTTGGTTCAATCAGGCTATAGAGGTCACCTTGTAAGCTTTGATTAAAGGACTGAAAATATGCTTTGAAGGAGAAATCCATGTGTAGGTGTTTTATTTCTTCAGTTGTTCATTTTTCCAATAGTTGTGTGATTGATGCAGTGTCCAGAAAATTAATTTTCTATTGTTAAATAAATCTATTTTGAGTTATTTAATAAGAGAACATTAGGACAACAATCACCTAGTCTAGAAAAAATCATAGCTTGGTTACACATTTTGAATCCGCGAGGGTTATCTCAAGATGGACATGAGATATCTTCCCCGAGTAAGGGATGTCACACATTTGACTCTTGATCACTCCAACAATAAAGAAACTGGGTTGGATTCTCCTATGCTCAACCTTTCAATCTACATATTAAGATGCATTTGTATACAAAATTTCCAAACAATAAGAAATGAGATCAATAGAGCCCATTACCTCATCTAAATCTGTGGAATTATGCTCATTCCATGAAGAAACTATAGGCTTAATGGGGGCAACCAACTACACAATTTTCTTTGTGAGATCATATATGAAACATATTTCATGTTGGTACACTTCATTTGAGTTGACATGATTTGGAGAGGCTCTTACTGGGCTTTTAACTTCATATGGATGAAAAATCTATGTTGATGAACTAGATTTCCACTTCATCCTACTGTTAGATTTACTAGGATCTAGTGATGCAATATGATAATTGACAATATCTTATGCACCTGCTTCTCTATTATTGTTTTCCACCTAAAATACAATGTCAATTTCAACATATAGTTAGTTCAATAAAAAATCGAAATAAATAATACAACGTAAATTGAACCAAAAAACCATACACTTATTGCAAATTTTCCCATTTTGGCTTGCAACCCGCCTCGGCCGAATGTATTTGCAACCCTCACATTATCTCTTTCTCTCTTGCCTCTATTTCTCTTTGTCAAATATTATTCCGAACACATACTTTATTTCAATGCCTTCCATTGTTTGGGAGATAGAGTGGATTCAAACCTCTCTTTTCCCTCCATGATTGTTTTTCTGCAATTGTATCTAAAATTGCTCATCAAAATTCTCATCTTTTGCTTGGAATATTTTCTAGATATTTTTCCACTAATAGTCTCAAAAGAATTTTCCATTTTTTGTATAATATTTTCCACACTTTGTGGATCTTTCTCTACAAAACTTGATTTGAAAATATCCAAATTGGCCCTACATATTACACCCAACTCGGAGGCCCACCTTGTGATATTTTTCCCAATGGGCTCACCTATCCATGTAAAAGTAATCATACTAAAGTTATTAATTTATATTATCACATTGTTGCACACAGACAAATCAGATGAAAAGATATGGGGGGCGAACTCCACTGGAAAAGGAAAAAGGTGGGGGGGGGGACTTAAGTCCTAGGGAATATTTTATTAATATTTTCAAAAAAGTGTAAGTTATGGATAATTTTTTATCCTAATTTCCCAAGGTAGGGAACGAGTCACCAAGTGGCTAAAGCTACATCTGAAGGTGACAAGTGTCTAATTTAAAAAGCATGCAATATATATTGTTGGCCTTAGTGTATTTCGGGGGGAGAACTCATTTTGGGGAATTCATTCATTCTCATGTGTAGAAGGGGTCGAAACATATGAGAAAGGACGACTATTACCTTATATGCAGAGAAGATCTTGTAAGGGTTTTTTGTATTGTAACCAGAGTTTTGTTGTCAAAGAGGTGGGTTGTCGAGCCCGTGAGCATTTTGTCTAGGTGAGAGATTTGTTTTCTAAGAGGCATGTTATCAGGCTTATGAGCATTCTCTCCAGGTGAGAATTTTGCTAGGAATTGTTACCTAGTGCGTTGGGCATTAGTTGCAGGGATGAGAGAATTCTTGTCCGATCTATTGCTGGAACCCTAGAAGGGAAGTGGGGTACACGAGGGACTGTTGAGAAGAGAAGGGACACACTTCTTTGGGTGTGATAGGTGTGTAGGGAATGAGAGACTGTAGGATAGTTACAACAACGAGCACCTTGGACTGCACAATTATGTTGATTATCATACCTTAGCTTGGAATTAGAAACCCTTTTTTCCTAGTGGATTTAATATCCAACTCGGGGGTGACTCGTTGCTAAAAGTATATGAGCAACATAGTCTATGGCTTGGAGGAACGTTTGAATTATGTGCGCAATTGGTTACTTTTCGTAAAATATGCATGTCTTTGTGTGCTTGTCTCATTTACTGTGTGCTTAATTATCTGTGTTTAATATGGGTTTAATTCTTGTATGTTGTTTCATATACGTAATTGTTTTTATTTTGTATTATACTACTTGCACATTTAAGGTGGTTATGTTAGTCAATATTTGTATTCATGCATGAGTATGACAATTGTTGTTAGTTTTCGTGTTAATTTAACCTTATGATAATGGTCCTGGGTCTCTGAGGAAAGGTTTGAATGGTCATGCGCACAAAGATTATGTTGTGTGCAATAGAGGTTGGATTTACTTGTGCACACATGGAAGAAGTATGTGCACACAAGGAGGAAAAAATTGGTGTGTGACGCCAGAATGGTTGTGCGCTTAGTAGTGTTGTGTGTTCAATATGCTTGTGCGCATTTGTTTTGTGTTATTTTTGTTGGAATACTGAGAGGGGGGGGGGGTGAATTAGTATGAGCACTTTTACCACTTTTAACCACAATATATAAACTTCAACTTTATCAGTAATATATCATCAATGTATCATCTATGATTTCATTCAATATTTCATAAGCATGTAATCACAAGCAACATCACATCAAATACATAGTACACTAGAATTTACGTGGAAACCCAAATGGGAGAAAACCACAAAATTATTTATTATATATTTCAAGAATACATTTATTGGAAGCACCAACTTCCCAATTATCCATCTGTAACTGGAAGGACGCTACAACCCCTTATTACAAGATCCAACCTGAAGGAATATACAACTCCATGAATTTTGTGGCCCCAACCAGAAGGATGCTACAACCCCCTGATTCTTAGGATCCAACCTGAAGGAAGATCCAACTCCCTGAGTTCTCCGACTCCAACTGAAAGGAGGCTACAACCCCCTAATTCTCAGGCTCCAACCTGAAGGAAGCTCCAAATCCCTGTGTTATCTAGCTCCAACTGAAAGGAGGCCACAACCCCCTTTCCTTTCCCCATCCTACCACCCTGAAATATAAGTCTAGAACAAACTATCACTACGAAAATCATTGCCACTATCACTGCCACTTTCACTATCACTGCCACTGTCACATCAACCTGTAATCTGTCAACCTGTCACTATAACCAACCTGTCACATCAAGTTGTGACTACCACTATCACATCAACCAACCTGTCACTGTCACTGTCACATCAGCCAACCTATCACTGATATACCATCATCACCCAACTGTAACCAGATCCACTCACATGGATACCAAAACCATCACCAAACCATGTACACCAACCGCCAACCATGTACATCATCCATGTACTGAAACTTGTACGATACCATGTATATCAACCATGTACATCAATTTGTATCGTACCATGTACATCAACCTATACCATACCATGTACATCAACCATATATTAAACTAATACCATACCATGCATCAACCATATACCATGCCAAGTGCATCAACCATGTACCATATCATGTACATCAACCATGTGTCTCAAATTTTTCCAACATCACCAAGATATGCATCCTAAGATATGCCTCAAACCATGTGCCTCAAGCATGTACCAACATCCATAAACCATGTACCATGAGATGTGCCTCAAGCATATACCATATCACTCATGATATGTACCAATCATGTCATACACCATGCACGATTAGATATCAACAATGAAGTGCCTCAACAAAGTACCAAGGGATGTGCCTCATACATATTCCAATACAAATATCTGCCTCTAGCAATGAATTATAACATCCATGTACCAAGTACCAAGAATATTTTTCAAGCATGTATCAATATCATCTCAACCATATGAAACCATGTACCATGTACCATAAGGGTTCCAAGACATGCCTTAATCATGTGCCATACCATCCATGAAACAAGCCTCAAACAAACACATGTAAAACATACCTTTACTCATGAAGAGAACCTGGTGCATATTATCTCAGACCAACAAACCTTCCTCAACTTCAGAATCAACAAGATGGCACCTTCTTCAAGATTTTTCAAAAACATCTACTACTTGCTCCACTATGACCCACATATGTCCACTACTTCTCTAGTGTGATCCGTGGATATCCACTACTTTCTCCATTGTGACCCACAAATGTCTTCTAGTTTCTCAACTGTGACCCGTAGATGTCAGCTACTTTCTCCATTTTGACCCACAAATGTCAGCTACTATCTCCACTGTGACCTGCCGATAACCTCAGAAAGCTAGTTTGATCACTTTATACTTTTCCCTTCAGTTTCCTTTGCTTCCTTAGAATTCTTAGACTTCGCTACCTTAGGTATGCTACAAAATATTTACCAAAAACATCACTTGAAAGATATATAATCATTGAACTTGTGTGTGTACTTATGAAGGACTTCTTGTGGTGTATTTATACTTTTTCAAGATAACTTCTTTCCTTACTTTATGGATTTATTATTATAACCACTTTACCCCTTTGACTAAGACTTGTAACTATTTAGGGGCTTCATAACCATTCTTCAGGGCTTCCAACTTCACAATGCCATAACTCCTCAACCATGAGGAACCACGTGGCGTACCACCTATCACTAGAAACAACATGACGAGTACTATTCATCTATGAATGTAATACCTGCATTTACGATGTCATTCATGTCCTTATTCCTTGATCAACTTCAGGTTACATAACGACACCTCTAGGGCTTCTTGTAGACTTCTTCAAATACACCCATCACACTTGTTGACATAAACCACTCTTGTTGACATCAATGAAAACTAACTTACCATCAATATCGATCACAACTCTAGGGTATCTCGAACACTCTCCAAGGGTTGACACCAATGAAAACCAACTATCTAAACCAATTGTCCAACAATTTCCGTTGTAATAATTTGTGTGGCACAACTCATCTTGAGGTTGAGGGAGTTACTTCAAGTGATATTGCACATACTAGTGTTTAGAGTACAATTAGCGCAGTGTATTTTGGAATAATGTTGTTCAATATTAAGCTAGATGATGTTACAAATTGGTATCATAAGTATTTTGGTAATGGGGATGTTATAGATTGGTTTTAGAGAGACATAAGTTGAGATTGTGTGATGTGTCCCAGCCTGGGTGGCTGGAGACGTTACATCATATTTATAGAGAAATCAATATCTCTTTTCAGTGGCAACCCTGATATTTCTTTAAAAACATCTTCAAATTATTTTAGTATTGTACAGTCTTCAACATTTAATGGTACTTTATCCTTAGGTTCGTCTTCCATGTGCGTTGGAAATACTTGAAATCCTTTCCTGTAGATTTTCTTCAATTGCAAGGTTGAAAATTCTCTGATAGTTACAACTCTTGGAATGCTTTGAACTGCTCTTAAGTTTCCTTGCTTATCCAAACAAGTAAATTCCTTATTGCAATATTCTAGAACAACATGATGCTAGTCCAACCAATCCATACCAATGAGGAAATCATAAGAGCCTAAAGGTATGATATTCAAATCAAATTTTTTTCTTAACCCATTCATATCTGTTGGACATGCCTTAACCATCTCATTAATTTTCCTTTTTCCTATTGTAGCTAACTGCACCAACCAAGGTTTTCCAAGATTGGTTCTTGGCAATTGGAATCTTTCCACCATCTTAGGATCTAGATAACTATGACTAGCTCATGAATCAATTAAAATAACAATGGTTTGGTCATTAATCTTACCTTCCACTTCAATCATATGCGACTGAAACTCAACTTTCTTGTTATCTAGGGCTGTGTAGATCCTTGGTACATTTATGCCCATGTATTCAACTATCATATTTTGTTTTACATTGTGAACAATCCTAACTTTTTCACCTTTGTGAGGGAAATATCTGTACATGTGGTCTCCCCCACAACCCCAACATTGAATAGGTGACTGCCTTCGTCTTTTCCCTACTTCCTATGTCATTCTGGGCTCCTTGGGAGTTGGTTGTCCTTGAGAAGTATTTCTGAAAAATGGTGGCTTAGTCCCCTTCTTCCTATGTTCCATATTTATTTTCTTCTTTTCTTCCCAAGCCTTTTGGAAAGTTGGTCTTCCCATTTGTTGATCATAGAGATATTTATCTTGCCTTATGGTTTCCTCCAATGTCTTGGGGTCATCATATTGTATCTTGTCACTGATAAATGATAACAACCCACTCAGGTACCTCTTAATTTTAACTTTCTCATCCTTAGTGAATGCAACATATTTTAGTATCTCTAGGAATCTTCTTTCATAATCATCTATTGTCATACTCCCAAGATTGAGTTCAAAGAACTCCTTCATTTTCTTGTCATAGTATCGCTTGGTTAAGTATTTATTTTGAAAATACATTTTAAACTCCCTCCAAGTAACCTTCCCCTCATCAATGTATTTCAATTACACGAGCTGATCCCACCACATTGATGCTTTTAACTTTAGTTGATATATGGATATTTTCCCTTCTGCCTGTGCAGAGTAATTATGCAGCTGGAAGTACTTCTTCATACCCAGTAGTCAGGTCTCAACATCTTCATCCTTCTTGTGCTCACCATCAAAGGCATGGGGATTTATATTATTCATTTCCCTATGTAGCTCGTCCACCTCGGTCCTTCTCTTATGCTTTCTGTCAGGAGATGGAATTGAGCTATTGCGCACTTTCCTAAATGAATGTTTTGGTGAGTGGTGATGATTCCTATCAACACTTCTTGTTTTTCTTCTCTCATCATGAGACCTACGACTTCTTGACTTTCTTGACTCTGTTTGCTTATCCATTTTATTTTCTATTTTGTCCAAGCTTTACATCAACTTGATATTGAATCCATCTTGTTGCTTCTTGGATTTCATAAGCCTCTCATTATTATCTTTATAGATTTGGACATATTTTTGTAGTCCATTTATGGTTTCTACCAAGTTTATGCGCTCCGCCTTTACTTCTCTATGCTCATTGGATTTTGTACCATCAATACCCATATCGATATACAAACCTCTGAATTCATAATCATGGTTTTAATTTCTATGTGCATCTTCCATGATTTTGAATCTCTACAATGATTCTGTCCTGATCTAATCATTGTTGATTATGAAAAAATGTGTAGGAAATAATATTTGTTAGAAGAATTCATGCGACAACTTCATGAAAACTCTGCACAATTTTTTCGGAATCCTTTCTTCTAATTTCTTGGATGATTTTAACGTCCCAATTCAAAATTTCTGGGTGAATAATAAGACTCCTATTTCCAAAAATTTCCCATTGACCACTCCCTTGTGCAATCCTGAGTCTTGCACAATAAATTATGGTCATTTAGAATTCACCCAAATACCTTTTTACTCTTTCTTTCTTCCTTCAGAATCTCATGTGTGCATTGGTATTCAACACATACCAATGCACTATGTCATTATTTAACATATACATTGTATATCAGTATTACACATGCACAACCATTTTTTCTCTGCATAACCCCAAATGTTAATGCACACACCTGTACACCATTTTTTCTGTGCTTTTCCAATGCCACACCCTGCAATGCCAAAATTTAGTGCACACACTTGTGCATTCTTATTTTATGCGCAACATGGACACACTATAATTCCAAATTTGACCACTTACCCGTATGAATTTTTACCTTAAGTAGATACTTGACCCATGTAGGCTCAGTGTTGAAACTGGAGCTCTGATACCAATATGTAATATTCCTTGTCACCAACACTAACACAATGCTTGGATAACACTTTGTAACATCCCCAACTTACTTTTGAGAAATGCCATTGTAAAAATCTAGTGCGCAGATTCTACACTGCAAAGTTAATAAGAGTAGAAACATGTGAGGTAACTCGCACGATCCCAAGCTAGATCATGCCACACACATTTTCCTCTTTAGACTCTAGTTATAACAACAAAATTAACACATAATACAACTGCACGCACAATCAATCAAAGCACACAAGCAATATTGCATGTATAACCACTCTGGACACATGATTACTACTAGGCACACTACCATTCTGGTGTCGCACGTAAATTTTGTTCTCCTTGTGCGTAGATTGATTTCTTATGCGCACAACCAACCCAACCTCTTGCACGCACAAATTATTTCCCTGCACACATGATAATTCTAGCCTCACCTTGAAAACTCATGACAATATTAAAAAATTAAATAACAAGAATAATTAATAACTTCCATACTCTGCATGTGCGACAACAAATACCGAATAACAACATCATGTTTTACATGTGAAATCAACATTATACAGAATAATGACAGTTGATCATATGAAACATCACATAGGAAATAAACCCATATTAGACATAGGTAAATAAGTACAAAATAAATTAGACAAGCACATAAAGGACACTTATATTTTATAAAGAGTCACCAACTGCTCGCATATCTTAGACGTTCCTCCTAGCCAAAGAATATGTTGCTCATAAAAGTTTAGCAATAGGTCACCTTCGATTTGAGGCTTAAACTTCACCAAGGAAAAAAATTCCTAATGCCAAGCTAAGGTCTGATAATCAACAAAATTGCTCAGTCCAAGGTGCCCAACTGTTGCAACTAGCCTACAGTCTCTCATTCCCTACATGCATGTACCACCCCAACAAGTGTTCCCCTTCTCTTCTTAATAGTCCCTCGACTACCCCACTTCCCTTCTAGGGATTTAGCAATAGGTTGGAAAGGAAGTCTCAGAGCCCTGTAACTAATGTCCAACGCACCAGGGAACAATTCCTAGAAAATATCTCACTTGGAGAGAATGATCATGGGACTGAAAACCCACCTCTTCGACAACAAATATCTCACCCAGAGAGAATTCTCACGGGCCCGACAACATGCCTCCTTGACAGTAAAAACTTTGGTTACTGGATGGAAACCGCTTGACAAGTTTTTCTCTGCAGATAAGGTAATGGTCATCCCTAGTTTAGATGATCCAACCCCCCCAGAAAAATGAGTGAATCCCCTAAAATATACTAAGGTTCAACCACATATTTGCATGGTCATAATTGGATACTTTTCACCTTCATAATTATCTTTATCCACTTGGTGACTCATTCCCATCCCTCGAGAACTTAGGATAAATAAATATCCATAAATTATACTTTTCAGAAATATTAATAAAATATTCCCTTGGACTTAAGCTCCCCTTTTCCCTTTTCAGTGGAGTTTATCCCCCCGTCTCTTTTCATATGCATGCAGCGATGTGATTTTATTAATAATTTGAGTGTGATTACATTTTACAAGGATAGACGCATTGGTATTTTTGCATCTCGGCCCACCAACAAAATAGCCACACAGTCTCTCTCTCTCTCTCTCTCTCTCTCTCTCTCTCTCTCTCTCTCTCTCACACACACACACACACACACACACACACACACACACACACACACACACACACACATTTAAAGGTATGGGATCTAATTCATTTCATTGTTCAATGATGGATATATTGGTTCACGTATTCAACTTGTTGTGAGTTACAAATCTCTCCATGATGATGATATATAATTAAATATTTATGAAACATTCAATTGATATCCTTTTCATTATCAACCCCAAAAAACATGTTACAAATTCCTAGCCGATGAAAATCTTTGAACTAGGTATTTGAGATAGTTGGCAAAAAGAAGCACTAAATTGGGATAGACACACTCACAAAAAATATCAAATATCTAGATCATACTTTAAGAGAAATCAATTTTTTATCAGACCTATAGAAGTTGTTGCATATTGCGAGTAACATTCATTGCAGATGCATCATACTTTGAAAAATGGGCCAATCATCATTTGAAATTATTTCAAGATGTTGGGAAAAATATTGATATATTTGATCAACACAATGTTTTATTGGAAAATTAAGGTAAATTCAAAACTATTGACAATAGACTTGGTGATTATGCATTAGAAAAATAGAAGCATCATTCAATATGAATTCTTACAACTTGACTCTAGATGATAGATATAGGCATACTTGAGTGCATGAGGACATGCAACATCCTTAGTTAGGTGGAGATGATGAGTTGCATTTTTTTCATCTTTTTCCACCCTCTTTTCCATATTTATAAACCCTTTTTTCTTACCCATCACCCTTTGTTAATCCTTTTTAATTCTCAAACAATGTATTTATGCTTAAGGTTTTTAAAAATGAATTTCCTTGTTATTTCATTTGAAATTCTGATTAACATTAAGATAAGTTCTTATTTTGTATTTACTTTTGAGTAATGGCTCATTTGTAGACAAGTTGTTATAGTATATTGTTTCAAAGGTCCACTTGCTATGGAACAAGTTCCTATGCTATGTATCCATAAATTATAGTTGCTACATATCTTATGCTATAGGTCCACAAGCTACATATTAAATAGGGTTTGAGTTAATGAGTGCAGAGTGTTTTCTATAGATCCATGAGCTATAAATCCATGTGTTGCAAAATTAGCATGCCATAGATGTAGGAATAAACCATTACCAACCACATAACCGCTTGGGGAAGATAATACAAGATGTATTTTATGGTTTTAATTATTGGAGGATGGAATTCTATAGACCTACATGTGCAAATCCCTTTTTTAACATATTTATGTGTCTCATAATTAATTTGGGTGGCTACAATTCATTTGATGAACATGCTATGAATCCATGGAAGTAAAACACTGCTACAAGTTGCTATGAATGGAGAAATTACAATTGTATCTCAACACTTTCCCATTGATTGGAAGCTGTTTCAAATATTCCTCCATTTGTGGTTTTAATTGCTAGAGATAAAAGGGGGTGGATTGCTAGTGCCCATGTGTCCATATCTGTTTTGTTACAAATTCAAAGATCTCCACTATATATTCCATATATCTAAGAATCCCAACATCATTAACAACTATTTTGAACATATTTTGGACAAGTTGTTATAACCCACACAATTTGTTACAAATTTTATACTCAATTGCATTCTAAAATTTGATGAGAAATAACAATAATTCTGGAAATCATTTTCTATATTTAGAATAATTCTACAAATCATTTTCTGTATTTAGAATAATTATGGCAATCATTCTAAAGTGGATCTATATTTAGACATTTTTTATTTAAGTTTTAATCAAGCTCATTTATAAAATAAAGTGCCATCTATGTTTAGATGGAGGACACTTAGAGAAGATAGTCCAAATCATTATGGCACATCATACAAACGTCATGAGATATTGTTCTAATGTAAATAACAATTTTACAATTTTCTGTATAGTGTGCGATTTTATTTTATTTATGTTGTTGTAGTTTAAAATAAATTCCCTATTCTGGGAAGAAAAATTCACTCTAAGGGAACACAGTGATGAGTAATTTAGATTGTTTTTCAATTCTATTTTTACCCATGTTTATTTGAATTCCATAGTTGTCAGCAATAGAGTAGTCTTTACAAGAATTTGATTTATTCAAGCACTGTGTCTTAATTCTAGTATGTTTGATTTTGAAGTGTGAATTTACAATTCATTAGGAGCATTATAAACAAACAGATAGAAAATAAGGAAAATGGAGTCTGCACATACAATGCACAAAATGTCATGAGAATTTTGACCCCGGGTTGAAAATTTAATGCACAATCCATTTGGTTACTCTTTTTTTGTATCTAGTGGAATCGATAACTAGGGCGAGATTGTACTTGTGTGACACAGGGTTGATTATGAATGCTACCACTATAACCTCCAGGCATACCCACACTACCCCACATGTGACACATAGGGCTAGTTGAGGTTTGAATGAGTGACATCATAAGGAGTGCCTTAACATTGCACTGTTTCACCAACTGATCTACACCTTGTGGGAATCCATTTGGTTACTATTTCTTTGAAATAATGAGGTAATCAATTACTTTGTTCAATTTTTTTATGAAATCTAAAATATTACCTTCACGCATCTTAAATCCCTTCCCCATGTCAAATATTGGTGGGAACGCTACTTCGAGAGACATACCGAAGAGGAGTCTAAAACATTAAGGATATAACCCACTTCGAAAACATTTGTTGATTCCCTCAAGGACAAATTATATCATGTTGGAAACTATGATGACTAGTACATGAGATAGACAACTTTGTGCTAGGAGGGAGACCAGATGGTGTTGAAGTACACCAATATCTTCCATACCTTGCATTCAAATATGGGTATCAAGGACTCTGAGTAGCACCTAGTTTTGAAGTACCACAATGGCCTAACAGGTACATCCATACACATATGGATTTCTTGGACATCTCCTCATTAGGATCTACTTATCAATATGATTTCAAAATAAAGACAAAATTTAAGCAAAGGAATAAATGAGAGTTTGGGTATGCAAATATGTTGTAACAAAAGCATGGTAAATGTGGCCCTAACTCACAGAAAAATGGACAAAACAAGGAGATCCAACCTCAATACAATCAGTCCAAGTTGTAGGAAAAGAAGGGTAATGGGATGTCAAAGGACACTAGAAAGTGGTGTAAGTTTCAAAAAATCATCTGGCAAAATAGTGATGAATGTTGCTCAAAACAATCATTGTTGTTTGAGATGAAAGAAAATGAATCAGACTTTGGCTAAGACTTTGATTCAAAGAAAGATAAGGAAACTATAGAACATAGTGCTACCATTTCAACCGCAAAGGGTTGGAAACCAAAAGATCTAGAGGAGCCTAAGGAGGGTGAGAACCTCTTCCATTCATAGATGTGGGTGAAGGTGACTCCACTACTTTTCATTGTTGAGAGTGGTATCCAAAGTAAAATGATCTCAACCAAGGTCAAGACCTTCATGTCAACCATCAATGCCACCTATCATATGGCATCATGCCCTTTAACGATGAGATACTGTGTGATGTTGCCCCACTTGAATTTTTTGATGTTATTTTAGGAAAACCCTATATGTGGAAACATCATGTTGTTTATGAGTTTAGGCCTCATAGTGTCATTTTTAGTTTAGGAGGCCATCTCTATAGGGTAACAGAGGTAGTCCTAACTAAGGTAGTTTCCTTGATCTTGGCAAATCAATGATGAAAGGTAATCTATCGAACTGGAAAATTTATCCTATTCAAGGTTTGGTTGGAAGGTGAGTGGAAGGTCACTATGACTACCACTTTTTCAATATGGGACCTCTCTCAATAGTAGAAGCATGTGGAAAATATTTTAGAGGAATATAAATATATATTCACTTGACCTGGGGGGTGCCTCTGCATTGCTAGGTCAAACATTTAATTGACATGTTACCTAGTGATCCTTTACCTAATGTCCTGATATACATATGCTCTCTTTTGGAGAATGAGGAAAAACAACATTAACTTCATGGGATCATCCAAAAGGGAAACATTTGACCAAGCTCCTCACCTCATGGGAGCCTAATTGTATTGGTGGAGAAGAAGGACGAGACATGGTGACTTTGTATCGGTTATAGAACCCTAAACAAAATCATTGTTAAGAAATGATACTTGATCCCATGGATTAACAATATTTTCGATCAACTTAAGGACGCCAAATTATTTAGTAAGATTGATCTAAATTCATGCTACCACTAGGTCGCAATTGAACAAATTGATGTATGTAAGATTTCCTTCAAGCATAAATAAGGAATTTTTGATTGGTTGGTCATGCATTTTGGTTTGAATCATGCTATGACAACATTCATAAGGATGATGGATGAAATATTGTGTCTTTTCACAAACTCTTTTGTGGTTGTATATTTATATGGCATCCTCATATTCAATAGAACTTGGGCATAACATTTGCAACACATTCAGTAGATCCAAAGAACTCTATGGAAACACAAGTTATATGACATTATGGATAAATGCTCATTTGGAATGGAGAGAATTTAGTATCTAGGATACATCATGGATGAACATGGGGTGCATGTGGACCTTGTAATATCCCCAAGGATGAACCCTATTGTAATAATGTTTATGAATTGTAAATCATGTTTTGTAGGCTGGTGAGATGAGTATTGATAAGATGGTAGGCTTATGTGTTTATTAGGCTAGAGAGCCTAAGTGTTAAGGCCAGGATGTTTGTTTTTGTATATGTATTAGACAAAACATTAATAAAAATATAAAATCCCCTGCGTGCAGACCGACCACGAAGAAAGAGTGATGAGGGACTAAGCTTCCACAGAGTGGGTAAGGGAAAAGGGGCTGAAAGGTTGGAAAGAGAGGCTAAGTGTTGAGCCTAGGGGCTAATCTTGGGGGCTTAATTCCTTGGGAATAATAATTTATTATTATTCCAAAATCTATGTGACAAAACATGTTTTTATCCTAAGTTCTTGGAAGGGGAAATGTGTGCAAAAGGGAACATAGGCTGATGGAGCGCATGCAGCCTCATGGGAGACATGTGTCATCCCTAACATAGGCAATTTAACCCAAATATTAAGCCATGGAGGGGATTCATCCTCCATTCTGCAATGAGTTGTCTGAACCGTGAGAGTGTGGGAGGTCCTCCGTTGTTGCATCTGTGCTGCCGGTTTCTAGATCCTCTGTCTCAAAACCATTTTCCCTTGCCTTGGAACCTCTGTTGTTTTTATCCACACGCAATTCTGGGAACCAAAACAGGTGAACTGTTCAGTGTCTTCTGTGGAACCCGACACCGAGGAAATCGCCTGAGCATGCGGTGTCTAGCATTAGGCTGTTGCCATTTTCGGACCTATGCCCATCTACTATTGCGACTGTCACCCTTGTGGGAAATGAGTTGAAGACTAGTTGAAGAACCGGGTTGTTAGGCCCGTGGTAGAAGAGGCAGGTTGTCAGGCCTGTGAGCATCTCTCTCTAGGTGAGAGAGCTTGCTGGGAAGTGGTTTTCTCCCAGAGTGATTCCAACACCAGCTACAAAGCTCTAAAAATTCCTGATCCGGCCTATTGCCGAGGCCCAAAGAGGGAGGTGAAGCACCGATGGAATGTTCTTGTGAAGGTGTATACTCCTGGGTGGAACATGCATGTGGGGAATGAGAGTCTATTAATAGTGGGCGTAAGAAGGCTCCTGGGGAGAATCCTTCCAGTTGCTCTGTACAATTTTTCCTGTAACCTTAGCCTAGTCTAGCATTCCCTTACCTTGGGTGGAGCTTAGTCCCAGCTCGAGGGTGACCCACTGTTGAGTGTGATGAGCAGTGAGGTCTAAGGCTGGGAGGTTCGTGGAAGGTTTGCACGTGGTTGGTGGAATTTCCACAATTTCAAAGATAAGTATCAGTTTGTGCTTAATATTATGTTTTGCATGCTGTGATGCTTATATGTTATCATGTATTCTGTTGCAGATATGAGTTATTGTTAATGTCATTGATGATGTATATTAGCAGTAATCATGTGCTTACTCTGTATTATTTGATTAAATCTGTTAATTAGATTTAATATGCATGTTATATATATAAGTATGAGAATGTTTCTACGTGGTAGCGTTTCCTGGCAAGTGGATTGGTGGTCGGGGACATTACAATATGGTATTAGAGCCATAGTTTCAATGTTGATCCTAGATGGGTCGGATAAGTGGTCTTTGGACCCAAGGTTTCGAGAGGAAATTGGGTCTGGAGGACTAATTTCGAACCTTAGATTGTCTCTGAGTGCCAAGGAGTTACTTGGCTGTGTCACAAAGCTCATGAGGAATAGCGGTAGAATAAAACTGCAGCCGTAAATCAACTGTGCGAAGAAGATCTAGACCGTCCAATCCACGTCCAAACACTTAGGAGAGAGCGTAGAAGAGATCATATCTGGGCCATCAGATCTGAGCATGTGGACCAACAACCATTGGATCCAGGAAATGTGCACAAGGTTTAAAACCCTTTGGAGTTGCACATGAGTGTGGAAATCATGATACATGGAGCCCCAACATCATCAGAATCGTCCATTGGGAGGGACATGTGGAGAGCGATCATCCTTTCGCTAAATCATGACTTGAAATGGTCAAAGGGCAAGTCTGCGAGAATTCATGAAACACTTATTCACGATTGGATCACAACCATTGATCAAGGAGAGATCTGTACCATTAATTGTCCAGGACGAATCGTGACATTTTGGGGATCGGAAGAACGAAGGTGGGATATTTCAACCTCGCAACACACAAAATCCCAACGAGATTTGAGTCGTCAGATCGTGGGGAAGTCAGGACCGTTATATTAGGAGCTCAGAAATGTTGACATTTCAGAAGTTCGACCGTCAGGAGAATGGGAGGTGCTGATGCACAAACTCCCTAGGCCCAAAATTACAAAATACTGATGAGCCAAAGTATTAGGACAGGCTAACATCACTGGGATTGATGAGGACACAAGGGATGTTTGCCACGTTCCAATGGATATCGAAGGAAAAAGTAGACACAATAGGGTTGGATGGCGTCACCCGAGGTAACGTGGACCTTCTTAAGGACACCACGTGTCACAACCTTGTTTGGTGACAACGATACTGTGGACCCAGGGGTGAGAAAGGTCGGAAGTTCGGAAGTCGGGAGTTGGAGAGGAAAGTGAGTGTGAGAGCCTCCAGGAATGAAACCCCAAAACCCAAAATCCTGAAGTTCCGATGAGAGAAACTTGTAGATCTAGCGCTTGGTCACGACCCTTGGTTGCGTGGGGTTGGGGAAACAGAGGAAAAGGGATATGGCCTGAGTGTACTGCAAAGCCAATCAGAGCTCAGAAAATTCATGGAAACTGAACGTTTTCTTAAATCAAGTTGTTTATGAATGATTTGGGATTTGTTAAGGAATAATGGCCTGACAAATTCTGGTTGTCTGGACGTTGTGTTTGTAGAAGTTTAACGAGTGTCAGAACCATTTAGAGTTGCCACAGAGTTCAAAGAAATGGAAGAGACTCAGAATGCTTCCAATTCAGAAAACGAAAGAGAAGGAATGGACGTCCACTTGGAAGTGGAAGGATCAAACTCTGATGGGCATGGAGAAGAGATAGATAAGGAAGGAAACATGATGAAAATCGTTGAAAAATTGCAGAAAGATTCCCAAACTCGCTGAGCAGATAAAAAAAAGCTCAGAAAAGCTCAGGAAAAACCAAGAGAATTTAACATAAAGTTGTTAAAGAGTTTGGAGATAATAGAGAAGATGTTAGAGAAGGAGAATGAATCGAGAAGAACAGGGAGTCACCATAATGCTGAAGGAAGAAGGTCAAGGAGTGCGGGTAGACACCGTCATCACTCACAAGGTCGCTCCAAGAGAAGGACACACAGTAGTTCAATCCCATCTCCTACAAGAAAACGCAAGAGATCTGGAGTGGATGAATTGAAGGGAGAGATGAACAAGATTAAGCCTACTACATTTGATGGAGAACATAAGAAGGAGGAATATGCTGAAACATGGTTTCTTGGCATGAGGAAATGTTTCCAACTACACAATTATTCCTCTCATGCAGAAGGAATAATTGTGATGTATCAATTGAAAGGAAAAACATCTATGTGGTGGGATCAACTTGTGCAGGTACAACACATTAGAGAGAAAGATATCACTTGGAAAGAATTCAATAGGTATTTTGAGAAGAATTATTTGACTAAGAGATATAATGACAGAAAAATGAAAGAGTTCTTTGAACTCAAGCTAGGTAGCATGACCATTGATGAGTATGAACGTAGGTTCTTAGAATTGCTAAAGTATGTTTCATTCATCAAAGAGGAGACTGTGAAGATTCAAAGGTATTTGAGTGGACTGCCATCTTCCATTGGGGAAAAGATCTAGTATGATGACCCCAAGACCATGGAAGAAATGATAAGAAGAGAGAAATTATTATACGAACAACAAAGAGAAAAGCATGCCTTTCAGAAGGCTTGGGATGACTAGAAGAAGTTTAATAAAGAGCAGAGACAGAAGGGAAAAAAACCTCCCTTTTTCAGAAACAATCCTCAAGGACAACCAACGTTTAGAGAGCTGAGAATGGCTGAAGTAGGGGAACAAAGGCCAATATAGATGCCTATTCAGTGTTGGGGCTGTCAGGAAAACCATAAGTACGGACATTGTCCCCACAAAAATGGCAAAGTGAGAGTTGTCCATAATGTCCAACAAGTTGAAACAATGGAGGACATGGGAAGTAGAATACCAACAATCTATGCAGCCTTGGAAAACAAGAAAGTTGAATTTCAATCGCACATGATTGAAGCAGAAGCTGGCTACAGGAACCAAGAGGAAAGTCACTGAGTTGGTTAAGTCCTGTCCTGTGGTCATGAATGGATTGAGCACGAAGGTTGAATTGAACATTCTGCCTTTAGGCTCTTATGACTGTTTAATTTGGATGGACTGGTTGGACTAGCACCATGCCATCCTAAACTGTTGTAACAAGGCATTCACTTACCTGGATGAGGAGGGGAATCAGAAAATAGTCAAAGGAATTCCCAGAGCTATTGCTATCAGAGAAATCTCAGTAATGTAGCTGAAGAAGTGATACAGAAAAGGTTGTCAATTATTTGCAGACCATGTGGAGGAAAAAACCAAGGATAAGGTGTCATGTATCAGAGATCATGCGGTACTAAAGGAGTTTGAGGATGTATTCCAGGAGGTACCAGGATTACCTTCGAAAAGAGATATTGACTTCTCTGTAAATTTGATGTCTGGAGCAGCTCCAGTGTTGAAATATCCTTATAGAATGAGTACGCCAGAGCTGAAAGAGTTACAATTGCAACTTGAAGAGCTTCTGAAGAAGGGGTATATACTACCAAGTGTGTCACCTTGGGGAGCCCCGGTTATGTTTGTGAAGAATAAATATGGAATGCTAAGATTGTGTATCGATTTCAAACAATTGAACAAAGTGACTATAAAGAACAAGTATCCTCTGCCGAGGATTGATGACCTCTTCGATCAGTTGAAGGATGCGAAGATATTTTCGAAGATAGATCTCAGGTTGGGATATCACTAGGTAAGGATAAAGGATGAATACATCAACAAGACCTCCTTTATAACAAGGTATGGTCATTACGAGTTCACAGTGGTGCCGTTTTCACTGTCAAACACACCTATTGTTTTTATGTGCTTGATTAATGGTGTATTCAAGGACTATCTGGACAATTTCATCATAGTCTTCCTGGATGACATTCTGGTGTATTCCAGGCCGGAGGAAGAGAATGAAAAACATCTTAGGATGGTGTTGCAGGTGTTAAGAGAGAACCAAATATATGCTAACTTGAGCAAGTGCTCAAATTTTTATCAAGAGGAGATCCACTACTTGGGGCATATTATTTCGAAGGATGGGATAGTTGTGGATCCTGAGAAGATTGAGGCAATTAGAGATTGGTCAACACAAAAGAATCTGACATAAGTCAGATCCTTTATGGATCTATTTGGCTATTACAAAATATTTATTGCAGGGTTCTCGAGGATAGCTCACCCTATCACTTCTTTGCAAAGGAAGGAGAAGAAGTTCCAGTGGACAGAAGATTGTGAGAAAATATTTTAGCAATTGAAGCAACTGTTAACCAGTGCTCCAATCTTGAGCATTGCAGATCCAAATGAAGACTTTGTGGTGTGCATAGATGCATGCAAAGAAGGACTGGGAGGAGTCCTCAGTCAGAATGGATTCATAATTTGTTATGAATCCATAAAGTTGAAAGAGCATGAATGGAACTACACAACTCATGATTTGGAGTTAGTGGCCATCGTTCATGCTCTAAGGAAATGGAGACATTACCTCATGGGAAGGAGGTTTGAATTGAGAACAAACCACAATGGTCTAAAGTATTTGTTTGATCAACCAACCTTGAATGCTAGGTAGAATAGGTGGTTGGAATTTCTCTGTGAATATGATTTTTATATCAAGCATATCAAAGGGAAAGAGAATAAAGTGGCTGATGTACTCAGTAGGAGAGTACACAAATTACATGCTACAACCATTAACATGTACCAAATTGATGTAAAGAGTAGAATTTTGGAAGCTACAAGTGCATATTTGCAGTACATGGAGCTGGTAGCAAAGCTACAACAAGGTGAGATACCATAGAAAGTGGAAAATTATAAGTTAAAGACTGATGAAATACTTCTGTACAAGAACACCGTTTATGTGCCTAATGTCCAGGGTTTGAAACTTGCGATTTTGAGAGAAATGCATAACATGCCTTATGCTGGACACCCTGGATATCATAAGACTATGGAAGTAGTCAAGAGCCATTACTTTTGGCCAGGCATGAAGAAAGAGATCGTTGAATACATCACCAGATGTATGGAATGCCAAAAGGTTAAAGCTTAGCATAACCACCCAGCAGGGTTGCTGCAGCCTTTACCCATTCCTGAGTGCAAGTGGGAGGTAGTGACAATGGACTTCATCACAGGATTTCCTAGAACATGCAAGCAACATGATGCAATTATGGTGGTGGTGGACAAGCTTACGAAAGCTGCCCATTTCATTTCGTTAAAGACTACTCATAAGGCAGTGGATGTTGCTGATATTTTTATGAAGGAAGTAGCACGATTGCACGGAATACCCAAGACAATTGTGTCCAACAGAGACCCAAAATTCACCTTGAATTTCTAGAAAGGGTTGTTCAAAGGATTCAGAATGAATCTGAATTTCATCACAGCTTACCATCCTGAGTCGGATGGGTAGACAGAGCGGGTGAATCGAGCTATAGAAGACATACCGAGGATGTATGTGATGGACAAACCATCAAAATGGGAAGACTACCTACACTTGGTAGAATTTGCCTACAACAATGGGTATCAAGCATCATTGAAGATGAGCCCATTTGAAGCACTTTATGGTAGAAAGTACAATACTCCAGTAAACTGGGATAATCCAGCCAACAGAGCAGTATTTGGGCTATAGTTGCTCAAGGAAATGGAAGAACAGATGCTAAAAAATAAGTAGAATTTGAAAGATGCCCAAGAAAGGTAGAAAAGTTATGCTAATAAAAACAGAACCCACAGAGAGTTTAAAGTGGGAGATCATGTTTTTCTGAAAGTAAAAGCCAATAGAAGTTCCCTAAGGCCGGGAAACTGCACCAAGTTGGCAGCCAGATTTTGTGGGCCATTTGAAATCCTAGAAAGGATTGGTCTAGTTGCATATATGATTGCATTACCTGCGTCCATGAGTATACATAATGTGTTTCATGCTTCAATGATTAAGAAATATATACCTGATACTAATCATGTAATTGATTGGAATGTGATTCAAGTGGAGCAAGAAGGTGTCCTGCAAGTGCATCCTGTGCACATATTGGACCGGAAAACAAAATAGCTCCGGAATCAAGCCATAGGGATTGTAAAGGTCCAATGGACCTGGTATGGTCTTGAGGACGCGACATGGGAGCATGAGGATGCTATGCGGGAAGAATACCTGCATCTTTTTGAATATTTTGAAAAATCTTGTTGATGTTGTGTGAAAGTTTCGTTGAGGACAATGCAAAAATAAGGGGAGGGGATTGTAATATCCCCAAGGACGAACCCTGTTGTAATCATGTTTATGAATTGTAAATCATGTTTTGTAGGCTGGTGAGCTGAGTATTGATAAGCTGGTAGGCTTATGTGATTATTAGGCCAGAGATCCTAAGTGTTAAGGCCAGGATGCCTGTTTTTGTATATGTATTATGCATAACAGTAATAAAAATATAAAAATCGCTGCGTGCAGACCAACACGAAAGAAAGAGTGATGGGGGACTAAGCTTCCACAGAGTGGGTAAGGGAAAAGGGGCTGAAATGTTGGAAAGAGAGGCTAAGTGTTGATCCTAGGGGATAATCTTGGGGGCTTAAGTCCTTGGGAATAATAATTTATTATTATTCCAAAAGATATGTGACAAAACATGTTTTTATCCTAAGTTCTTGGAAGGGGAAATGTGTCAAAAAGGGAACACAAGATGATGGAGCACATGCAACCTCATGGGCGACATGTGTCAGCCCTGACACATGCAATTTAACCCAAATATTGAGCCGTGGAGGGGGTTCATCCTCCATTCTACTGTGAGTTGACTGAACTGTGAGATTCTGGGAGGTCCTCCATTGTTGCGTCCATGCTGCCAGTTTCCAGATCTTCTATCTGAAAACCGTTTTCCCTTGCTTTGAAACCTCTGTTTTTTTTACCCTCACGCAATTCTGATAACCGAAACAAGTGAAATGTTCAGTGTCTTCTGTGGAACCCGACACTGGGGAAATTGCCTAAGCGTGTTGTGTCTAGCATCAAGCTGTTGCTATTTTCAGACCTATGCCCATATATTGTTGCGACTGTCACCCTTGCGGGAAATGAGTTGAAGACTGGTTGAAGAACCGGGTTGTCAGGCCCGTGGTAGAAGAGGTAGGTTGTCAGGCCTGTGAACATCTCTTTCCAGGTGAGAGATCTTGTTGGGAAGTGGTTTTCTCTCAGAGTGAGTCCAACACTAGCTATAGAGCTTTGAGAATTCTTGATCTGGCCTATTGTCGAGGCCCAGAGAGGGAGGTGAAGAACTGATGGACTGTGCTTGTGAAGGTGTATACTCCCAGGTGGAACAAACATGTGGGGAATGAGAGTCTGTTAGTAGTGTGCGTAAGAAGGCTCCTGGGGAGAATCCTTCTGGTTGCTCTGTGTAGCTTTTCTTGTAACCTCAGCCTAGTTTAGCATTCCCTTACCTCGGGTGGAGCTTAGTCCCAGCTCAGGGGTGACCCACTGTTGAGTGTGATGAGCAGTGAGGTCTAAGGATGGGAGGTTCGTGGAAGGTCTACACGTGGTTGGTGGAATTAACACAATTTCAAAGATAAGTATCAGTTTGTGCTTAATATTATGTTTTGCATGCCTGTGATTCTTATATGCTATCATGTATTCTGTTGCGCATATGAGTTATTGTTAATTTCCTTGATGCTGTATATTAGCAGTAATCATGTGCTTACTCTGTATTGTTTGATTAAATCTGTTAATTAGATTTAATATGCATGTTATATATATAAGTATGAGAATGTTTCTGCATGGTAGCGTTTCCCGGCAAGTGGATTGGTGGCCAGGGATGTTACAGACCTAGAAAACATCCAAGTCATTCATGATTGGCCAACTGCAATGACTCTAATAAATCTCTCTAGCTTCTTAGACCTTGCTAACTTGTTCCCTAGGTTTGTGTTGGAGTTCTCTCACATTGCTTGGCCCTTAAGCCAATTACCAAGGGTGAAACTAAAGCCAAGTTTTATTGGTTTGAGTCACAATAGAAAGCATTCAAGGATCTAAAACAATGCCTCTACTTAGCACCGATCCTCACTCTTCCATACCTTCAACAATTATTGGATATTAAGACAGATTCCTATGACTATGTTATCGATGTAGTCCTCACTCAACATGGAAATATGGTGGCCTATCATAATGAGACACTCTTTGATACTGTTCATAAGTATCCCACCTATGCAAAGGATATGTACTCCATTGTGTAGTCATGCCGACAATGGAAGAATTATATTTTTGGAAAGGAAAATATCATACACATTGATCACAAGCCTCTACAATTCATGTAGGAAAGAGGAGAGTTACATAATGACTGCGATTAGAAGTGTTCCATGTACTTGCAATAATTGCACTTGAACATTAAGTACAAGAAGGGAAGCACAAACCATGTTAAATACTTCCTCAGTCAACTCCTGGTTGTGGTGCTAACCATAGTTCTTAACTCTTATGGGAACAATACCTCTAAGTGGCCCCAATTGTACAACAACCCTGACTTCACTACTAAATATCAGACACTAGGAGAAAGTAAACAATTTTCAAACTTTCAGCTCCAGAATGCACATTTTTTTCTATCTAGGCCATATTTGTTTTTCTTCAAGTGAGCGTGCAAACATAATTTTGGAGGCACATTATAGTTGGGTGGTAGGGCACTTTGATGTGGAGAATATAGTAGTAGTACTTTAGAAGTATTTATAATGGATAAAACTTCGATAGGGTATTAACTATATCAAATTGTGCACTACTTGTGCTATTGCTAAACCTACCATTAAGAAGTAAGGGTTGTACACTCCTCTACCTATCCCAGACAATCCCTAGGACTCAATATCCATGGATTACATGCCAATTTCTCCCTCCACTAACCATGGTAATGATTGTGTCTTTATGGTTGTCGATCAATTATCTAACATGACCATTTTTTTATGGTGTGAGAAGAATATTATCGTTGAATCCATTTCTAAGCTCTTGTTTGAGCATGCTTGGGTTCATTTTGGGATACCATAAACCATTATTTCAGATAGGGATAGTAGGTTCCTTAGTACCTTTTGGTCCATTATGTGGTCTCTTATGGACACCAAGTTGACCAAATCCATTGCCTTCCACCCCCAAACATATGGACAAACAAAAGTGGTCAATAGGATGATTGTGCATATTTTGTGCATGTACATTTCCAAGAATCCATATACATGGGATGAGATCCTTCCATATGTTCAACATAGCTACAACATATCCCTCCACATCTCTAGTGGCCATGACCCTTTTTGGGTTAGCTTGGGGTTCTATCCATTGCCCCCCATTGATGTATCTCTTCCCATTGCATCTTCATAGGAATATTCATCCCATGCTTAGAATAAGATAGATAGAGTAGACAATTTTTTGAACGGATCCAACACATCCAACATCAGGTTCATGATATCTTGCAAAAATCCAATGCCAAGTACAAGCAGTGACATGAACAGCATTGGGTTCCACAAAAGTTCCAGGTTGGTGATAAGGTATGGTTTCATTTGTAGAAAGTGTGCCTCATAGGCCCCCACATGAATATTAGACCACTCCAATATGGTCCTTGTACCATAAAAAAGGTTCTGGGTGAGAATGCTTTTGAATTGAGTCTCCCTTTCCTTGGATTGCACCTAGTGTTTGATGTGGAGCTACTTTGACCATATTTTCCACCCCTATTAGACACTTCAGATATGGTTGAGCATTTGGTCCCCACATAACTCAATTCTAATTTCATTGATAAGGCTATAATGTATCATATCATGGACACCAAGATGGAGGGCACCTGCTAGTGAACATACAACTTTGTCGGGTTGTTAAAGTAGGACAACTTCTTCACTAAGGCAAGTGACTCACTAGGAGTCAATTTCAACAAAATTTTACCATCTAATGAGGGAACTTGATGCAATGGGGACAATTTTTTCCTAAAGGGGGAGGAATAATTTAGGTGTACATTGATGACCACCCATTGACTCAACATAGTTCTCCATCTTGGCAGTTTTTTTATCTACAATGTTTTGGTCCTAAATTTCTGGGGTTGTTTGAGGCCTGAAACAATGTTTTTTGGCAATTTGGGGGCTTGCGTAGCCATGGCCTTCCTAATATTTCCAACAATTGTACTTCTCAGTTAGATATTTCCAATGAGATACCGTGCACCCCAAACATAGATTGTATGAAAAATTTGTGCCCCTGAGAAGTTGACATATCGATTATCCACCTCAGGGCCCGCGATCCTTTTGGTGCTTTGTCTCCTAGAGTTAGTGTTTTAGATCTTTAAGTTTTTGTCCTCTTAGGGTTTAGTACTTTATGTTAAAATTCCATTTCATCCTCTTGCATTATCTTCTTGTGAATGAGCGTAGTCGACATGTCTCTCTTCATAGATAAGCTACCACCATTCTAGCTAGTTTATATTTCTTTGAATTTTACATTCTTTTCATATTTAATTAATTAATAGAATTTGGGTTTCATCGTATTACTACGCTCTCTGTAATATTTTTGTCTGTGTGTTTCCATTCATATTCCTGCTTTTCATTTCATTCTCTATACAATCTAGATCATCTCTCAAGGATCTTAAATGGTCTAACAAACCAAGAGAATAAATTTGTTACCTTACCAAATATGAAGGAACTCTTAGAGGATTTGACTCTAACAAAATATATGTTATCTTCTTTATAGTTTCTATAAATTCTCTTAGCATCTACATAACTTTTCTATCAATCTCTAGATTCCTTAAGCTTTTCTTAATTGTAACCATGTGTTCTTATTTTTCTTGGATCATGTCGGGTCCTAATATGACTTGATCCTCTAAATTGATCCCAATTCAAAGGTGTACATAAGGGTATTCCATATGGGACTTCATATGGGGTTTCCCGAATAGAAATGTGATAACTATCATTGTAAGCAAATTCAACTAAGAGAAGATACTTCTCCCACTATTTTGTTGGTCCATGACAAAACTTCTCAACATTTTCTCCAATATTTGATTAACTCTCTACATTTTCTTATTTGTCTCTAAATGATATGCAATTCTAAAGAAGAGTTTAGTACCCATAGAATTTAGGAGCCTTTTCTAAAACCTATAAGTTAATGACAAATCTCTCTAATATGAGTTTTTGAGGCACTCCATGTAGTAGAATTATCTCTTATAGGAAAACCTAAGTAATGGTCGATGCATCAAAGGTTCTCTTAATTGGAATGAAGTGGGAACCCTTGGTTAGATTTTCAACTACTACCATGATGCAACCATGCCTCTGGGAGGTTGTAGGTAAGCCTCCCACAAAATCCATTGAAACAAATTTCCATTTAGTTTTCAGTATATCATGGGGTTGTAGTAGACCTGCAGTGTGGCAGTGTTCCACCTTACCCCGTTGACATTCTAGACATTGGGATACAAATTGTTCTATATCATTTTTCATCCCACCTTGAAAAAAAAGGAAAAAAAAAAAGTTTGCATGCATTTTATTTACTCCTATTTGTGCGGAATAAGGGGCTCTATGGGCTTCCTTGAATACCAATATTCTAAGATCATCATTCTTTGGAACACACATCTTATTATTAAATCACAACAATCCATCATATTGTAAGGTGTACCCTTCTCATTTATATCTCAACGATACTTCATTTTGCAAGGAATATTTTAACTGTTGGTACTGGTTGTCTTCTATAAGAAGGCTTAAAATCTAGTCTCTTAAGTCTACTTTTAGTGATAATACTGAATTATTTCTTGTTTTTCTTCTTAGAGTATCCAAAAGCTTGTTTTCTTTACCTTTGATAAATAATATCCTAAAATCATATTTACTAAACAACTCACTCCAACGTCATTGCCAAGATTGAGTCTGTCATGATCAATTTTAATTCAAACTAACATTCCATTAGATAACGTCTCCACAACTTTAAGGCCATTATAGCTACAATGAGCTCTAAGTCATCACTGACATGATCAATTTTTGTTATTTATTTATTTATCTTTTATTGTGTTGAAATATATGTTATGTATTTGTTATCTTTTATTTTGTTGAAATATTTTTGTTTTCCCATTATGTTTATGTTGAGGTTTATGAAAAACACAATAATAAGAAATTCAATTATGAATTGTGTAAATATTAAATAGTTTGGTAAATGTTTTGAAACAATGTATTTAATGGTATATGTGATTGTAAAACACAATTATGGTGAACATGAAAATTTTTAAGGATTCATACTTATTTTAAAGTGTAAAAACCTTAGTAAACCTTAATAATTCTTAAAAATCCAACTATAAAATGTTTGGAGATATCTATATAAAAATATTCAAAATTTTAAGGATTTATATAGTTTCTAGAAAAAAATGGGGATTTTTAGAGTAAAATGCTATGCTGAACCAGTTTCCGTAGGTACAATGAAGTTGGGAGCGACAATAATATATATTAAAAAAATATTAAAAATAGATTACAATGGTATTTTAGGTTAATCTAGGACATCACTCCTAGTGCAACAACTACAATATCCAAATTTCTAATTTAATTTGTACTAATAATTATATGAATATATTTAACACAATCTTGAAACTTTAATATCCATAAAGATTTGATTAGAAAATGAGAAACACAATTGAAAATACATATATAAAATTTTAACATCTTTTTAAAATTAAACTTTACATATATAAACTTCAAACATCTTTGTAAATTTGAAGCATTATTCTTGTTCTTATTGGAAAAAACTAAATAGTATTACTCTTGTAATATGAAAATACAATAAAAGTCGTTGATATGGTTGGTTGATAGAAATAACAAACTGGAGCAAATGTTTGCCATGGATAGGGTATTGATTTATTTGACTTTCATATTTAGTCTAGGTTTGAAGGAAAACATACATGCATTAAAAGTTTTTCATATCTTAGTAGTATTAAGATTTTTTCCTTAAATAATTTTCAAATAATATTTAGTGTTGTTTAGTTTTTGTTTTATAGCGATATTATAAATAAATATAATGAAAATATTTGTAATACATAATGTATTTGCAATAATGGAATAAAAATCTTTACATTTTAATTTAAAGCTCTCTATTTTGGAAACTCGTTCCCAAGCTCCCATTTCCTTGATGTCGAAGCTCCTGTTAGCACTCTGTAAATTTGTTCTGCCTGAGAAAAAAAATGACAAAGGTAACCTACAGACCAACTTTAAGACTGGAAACTATCCTTTCCAATCTAGAGAGGGCTCTCTATGAGACCTAGTCTCTGATAGATAATGACTTTGGATTGTCGGCTATATTTATGTGTTTGGGAAATATTTCTAGTTTCGCTAGCAAAGAAATACAAAACTTTGGTCTATGGAGTCAACCTCCTGAAAGTGAGAGAAATCAATGACTAGTAAATGAAACTTTAAGAGGATAAAGGATAAATAGGCTATGGTCTTTCAGTTTAAATGTCGTCGTGTATGGCGGAAGAAAAGAGGACATAAAGCAAATCAGAGCACCATTACAGATGAATTCTAACTTACTTAGAAGAAAACACAGAGTTTAAATGGTTGAGTCTAAAGCACCACACAATGATTTTAAACTCGTCAGACGTTCCAATTTAAACAAAGAGAACAAACATGAATTTACAGGAAACAAGAAGTACATACATAGATAGGATCACAATACATCAAACCACCACCATTAGAATCTTTTCGTCAAAGATTCAAGACTTCCATGTTGTTATTTCTATTCATATTCAAAGATTACATTCAAGAGTCCTCTATCTACACTACTTTTCCAACAACCTGACTTACATTGAAAAGATACAATATATAGAAAACCACGCCCTCTCAGGCTGCTATGCCTCAAGCCACTTCTCCTGGAATTTTGGATTCGGTTACTTCCTCCCAGATGACCCTTTGAATAGAGTTTACTAAAAATGGAAACCTGACTGCACCCAATCATATCATAACGAACACCTTTGTCTCAATCATTTAGTCATGAGTAAGATTCATACATCAGGTTGTGATAAATCAACGTTTTCTTTTATGGGGTGCCCGAGTAATTGTAACAGATTGTTTCCCCTAGTTTGTAAATATAACTATATTGGCCAAGATACTATGGAAAACTCAATATCTGTGAATGATTGATTTGATGGACCTTTGTATAAAAGTTCAATGAATGTAAATTTTGTTATTTACTAGAAAATGGATAAGTGTTGCATGAATGTTGGAAGGGGGGTGTGCTGAGAGAGACCATGAATGATATGAAAAAGATGGTGAAGGGGACTAGGAATGGTTGCGTTAACCTCCACTAGACCAATACTTTGTTGGATTTAATTTCTCGGGATCAGAACAACCCTCTGAACTAGGAATGAATTACAATTAGGATGGTAGGTGGGTAGACCTCCTCAAGAGTTAATGAGGGGATGGGGTAGAACGCCCATCTGTACGGATTCCATATCTAACCACAGACTAGGAATTCATGCCACATGCAATCTTGTTGAGGAAGGAAAGAAATGAAGCTGTGGTGGGGAGAAGAAGGCCTGTGAAGAGTGTAGAGATGAGAGATTGGGCTCTCGGGTTCGAAGAAGAACTGTGAAAAAGAGTGTGTTCTAGTCGCAGGAAATAGAGAATGACTAGAGAGAATGAGAGTAACCTTCGTCCCTATCTATGATTGAGTCAGGAGAAGGAGAGTAACCTTCATCCCTATCTATTTATGTGCTGGGAGAAGGAGAGTAACCTTCGACCCTAACTTTTGTTGAGCCAGAAGAAAAGATTCAATCTTAAAGCTTCGTGGTCTATCTCGGGGGTGGCCAGTGGTAAATCCGTTAGGAGTGACTGAGCCTATGGTTGGGTGGAAAAGAGCACCCCTTTCATAATTCACATCACATCTTCTGGTTCTAATAAGTGTTTTCATGCGTTGTTCTTTGAAATGGAATAATGAATGAATACGTGTATGTATACATTTAAGTTTGGCCTCTGTATTGACTGATCAAGTGACGTGTATGTATTTATCTCCTTGATGACTTATGCTTCTGTTTGATTTTCCATATGCTCCAGTTTAAACCGCGAAGGTGTTTTCCCCAGGGAGTTACCTTATAGTTCCAGAGTCAGAGAAAGCCTCTTGGCACTTCTACCATCTCAGTAATTCCATGAGATTACCCTGCCCTAATTCAGAAATTAAGGTTATGTGAGCTAGGAAGGCACTTCCTTCAAACCAATAGCCTAAGCTAACTTAGCCTTACGCCCATGGCCTTAACCAAATATTGGCTAAGAGTAGAGATTATAGCCCGAGATTCATCAGAGGGTCCATATGACCAGGGTCTAGGAACCCTGTGCTAAGTCCGAAAGGAGCTAACTCTTGATGACTTCGGAGCTTCGAGAGATCGAAGCCCTGGGATGTCAAACTTCATAACTGTAAAAAATACCCGAATGTCAGAGTCGCGAAAGGTTGTGATTCATTGATCTAGGGAGTTCATTGGGGCCCCTTCTCGACCGTTTGATCGTCTAATGGAAGGTTTTGCGTATGGTACTTCATAAAGTTCCACTTCGAGAGAATGGAGATGCTATAACATCAAACTACCCAAACGTCGAAGCTATAAAGTGAAAGAGAGCCATAGATTTGGGGGAGATCATTAGGAGCCCCACCTAATGTCTGATCATTCAGGAGAAGGGACCCGCACATGGTACTTCGGCGAAGTCCCGCTTCGGGAAAATGGAGTAGCAGTGGAGCCAAAAATCTCGAAGGCCGAATTCACGAAGTGATTTAGACCGTAGATCTGGGGATCCTTCAGGTCCTATCCTAGCCGTCGGATTTATGACATAGTCAACCCCATATTGACCACTTCGGGAGGATAGAGGTTTTGTGACACCAAAACCCCTGAACGTTGAAGTCACAAAATAATGAGGACCGTCAATCCTCAGACTCTTAGGGATCCCTCTTAGTCGTCGATATAGGGACGCGTGGCGCTAGATATTTGAGTCCGAAGACTGGGAACTATGGGGAAAGTTGAGTTGTGGTGTTTTGAAAAGATATGAAGCCCGAAGTAATGAGAGTCATCGATTTGAGGATGCTTCGAGACTTTTCCTAACCATCATATCTGGGCTGTGGTCAACCCGACGTTGACCAACTTTGGGAGAAAGGGAGAGTTTTCATCGCAAAACTCCCGAATGTCAAATTCCCGAAGTAACAGGTCACGTAGATCCATGGATCTACGTGGCTGGATCTCAACTGTGAGATATGAGGAATGCTAGAAGGCTTCCAGTTTGGAGTGGCATGGCATAGTGATGTCACCCAAGGTGACGTGGACCCAAGTTTGACGTGCCATGTGTCACCCAGATTCGTGCGTATCACATACCCTATAGACCCAGTGGAATGTGACACGTGTGACCCATGGCTCCTTCTACGTGTCAGCCCCAGGTACGATATGCCTAGCCAAAGTAGTTGGTGAAATGACTGGAACTCTGTGAGTCTAGGACTTCGAGACTCCGGAGGATTCAGGTGTGGCGTTGTAAAGAGATCAAAAGGTTCGAAGACCAGAACCACGTGGCAAGCTTACGGGACTTCAAGAGTTCGGGACTCGGGAAGGTCTCGTGCGTAGAAAGTAGGGAGGTGTTCAACGCCGAAGATCCGAAGCGTCGAAGCATCGAAGTGTCGAAGCTCCTACTGGCCTGCGTATTAGATGCCTGAGTGTTAGATAGAGATTGAGTCCAGTCGTGGGATCAGACGGTGGATGGACTTACACTGTGGATGAAGGAACCTGGAGACAATACGTGTGAGATGGATTCATGTGGACACCACGTGGCCCTCAACCAATGAATGCCTAAATAACTTTGGAAAGGCATATCCGTTGGTTCTGAGCTTGGTTTTGAGCATGGAGACTGTGGTTGGAAATCTCTGGACGAGAAGAATGTGATAGAGACCCTGAATGAAGGATTTGACCACTTAAGGAGAATGAAATTTTTATGCCCCATCCCTAGGAAATCCAATCAGGGGTTGGGTGTGTTACAAATTGGTATTAGAGCATGGTTACAACACTTGGCCTTCTTGGGCTCATGGACAAGTTGCTTAAAAACCATGTTTAAAGAAATCTTAAGGGTGACACCATACCTTACCTCTTTCCTAAAGAGTCTGGTTAAAATTTTATTGAAGAAAAGAATGAAAACATTCTACGGTGTGTGTGTATTTAAGAAATATGAACTATGTGTTGTTCATGAACCAATAGACTATTAGCTAACAACAAGTGTTTTGTCAACACTCAAGCAGTTAGTAAATCACAAGAAACTACAAGCATACAGGATGGTGATGCACCATGAAGTGGGGGATGGCTCCCACAACAAAGACGAAGAGTCTAATGAGAGGAGGGAGGTGGAGACATCTCTGGATTTGGATGAAACTGTAAGAAGCCTCATGGCCGAATTACAGAGTTGCAAGGCCAACAACGAGAGATTGATAAAGGAGCAAGAAAAACAAACGAAAATTAATGCAGTCTTGTTGCAGATATTATCCGACATACAAAGGCAGCTGCAACATGGACTCGCAACCAGTCAGGTAGACAGATGACATACGAAGAGAAGTCAAATTCCACTCAAGATACAAAAACGTGGTCCCATAAGTGGCCACACTAGGTGATCCAAAAATGAAAGGAATTGATAACAACTTGACATTAACTTGATGCTCATGAATGATTAAAGAGTTCATCCATCATAAACCATGCTGAAAATAAGAGAAGATAACAACAATAAGAAAGAGAAATAGACACAAAGAACTTGTTAACAGAGTTCACCAATGTGTGGCTACGTCTCCGGGCTTGCTTCCAAGTGGAGGAACTATTTATTGATCTTTAAATGCTCAAGTTCTCTTTACAATGGCTCTTTGCTATTACAAAAAGGCTTATGATATATTGTAAAATACCTCCTTGTGAAGATGCACACATGCCTCAACAATATCCTCTCAAAACATGACTCAATGCCCCTCAAAACATGAGAAATGGGCCATTAACTCAAACTCCTCTTTACATTCCCTGCATAAAAGTACCTCCTCAAGCTCAAAAATCTTGGTTTATATATTTTTTAGGCTCAGTTAGAGAATCCCAACTTCCCACAAAGATATGGCCTCTTTTTGGGGTCAAATCCCCTCCAAATGGCTAATAAATATCCAAAAATGCCCAATCTAGGCCAAAACTATAGCAAATTAGGCACTCTGTTACAAAAATTAAAATAAGCCACTTTGGCGTAGGCGCGCGCCCCTTTTACATAGTTACATGGGATCATGTGGCCATGCGCCAACCCCCAAGGGGCTGCACGTTGGCCCCTCCTCCTATAACACCTGGTCCTTTGGTGAAAATCCATGTAACCAGAGCCTGAATGGTGCACCTGGCCGCTGGTCATCACCCCCGAGTCCCATGGTGGTAGGTTGCGTGTTGTTCCGGGGCCCCTGCGCCTGACTCTTATTGTTGGGTGCATGCCATTGGTTGTATGGTTTCATCATGTTCGCAAGATGGGGCTAGGCCCCTGCCTTTTCTGCCTCCACCCAAACATTACAACCACCTTAACTATTTAATTCAACCTTTACATAACAAGTTACACCGCAGGTGGGTTGGTACCCGACCTGCCCAAAGCGCTTCCCCCATGCCAGAGGTCATGCGATTGATTTCGGGGAAGGCCAAATAACTTTTAACCCAACAAACAATTGATGGGGTGCCATGTGGCAGCCCATGTCTGGGTCATGTGGCACCGTTTAAATTTCCCACGATGGTGACACTTGTCAAATGTTGAATGGTCCATGCCTGCCACACCTGCCCAGTCAACATACCCATCCTCTACCATTTCATTGTACAGTTAGCTGCCATGTGTCACAATTCCACGTTAGCATGATGTTGTCAACATGACATCATGTTGACGTCAGTGTTGACTTTTTGCCTGTTGACTGTTGAATTTTTATCTGTTTGGGAAATCGATCAAAGTGTGATAACGTTTGATAACTTTCATTTTTTGAGCATTTTCTAGACCTGAGGATCCTCATGGATCAATCCTCCCCACTTGGAAGCTTTTGGACCACCAAAAGTCTGGTATTAGTTGGTAAATAAGTGAGGATACTGTTCCCTCACTTTTCCGGTCTCCATCAACTTGGATTGACTTGGATTTGTGCCCTTCAATCCCACTCAAAGATACTCCACATTGCCCCTGCAAGAAGTACATACTCTTTTGTCCATAATGGTGTCTTCCTGCAACTCATTCATATACTCAAGAAAAAAATATTCTATGGAAGGAATATGAACATTCTCTCCTTGATCCTCGATCATAGGAGGCTCATACAATCTCAAGTTTTCCACATTTACAACTGAATAAATTTGCATATATGGAGGAAAATCTAACCATAAAGTATTAGTACCAATCTTGTCTAAAATTTTGAAAGGACCATAACGAATTGGTTTTAGCCTTTTAACTTCTCCTTGCATTATTTCCTTGTTGATTTATAACCAGACTTGATCTCCTTCTTTGAAATGATGATCAACTCGATGCATGTCAGGTCTCGCCTTGTACTTGGATTGAATTTTCTCCAACTGTTCCTGTACCGCCTGATGAATCAACTGGATCCGCTCAATGAAATTTGTAGCCCTGTCCACATCCCTGTGATTGTCTGTTGCAATGTCTTTCCCAAAGACAAAATCCAAAGGAGATATTGGAAAATATCCCAAACATGTTTCAAATGGAGATATCTGAGTAGAAGAATGTTTGGCTCGATTATATGCATGCTGCACATAACACAAATGTTCATCCCAAAGCTTAGGATGCTTGTTGCAATTTTCCCAAAGTAGATGCAATACTCTTCTATTCACCACCTCTATCTGTTCGTTCGTCTGTGGATGAAATGTTGTGCTTTTCTTTAGTCTGGTTTCCATAAGTTCCCATAAGCTTGACCAAAATTTCCCCATGAACCCAGAGTCTCGATCAGATACAATTGAAGTAGGTAACCCAAAATGAACCCATACACTTTCAAAGAATATTTGCGTTGTTTTTTCAGTTGTGACTTTATTTTTACAAGGAATCAAAACACACATCTTGTTGAACCTAACCACAACTACATACAAGTAATCATGACCTTTCCTAGACATAGGCAATCCCCCCACAAAATCCATAGATACACTTTCCCATCGTCTAGAAGGAATAGGAAGTGGAGTGTACAATCCTAGCTTTCTGTTACTTGGTTTTCTTATTGCACGCATAGTACATCCTTTTACATACTTAGACACATTTTCATGTATTCACAGCCAATAAAAAAACCTTTGTAACTGAGCAACTGTTTTGTCTACACCAAAATGTCCTGCTATAAGAGAAGTATGTGCCTACATGATTACATGGACTCTTTCACTTTCTGGAATACATAACTTGCCCAAATGATACAAAAGTTTGTCTTTAATATGATAATTCAATTCTTCTACTCTTTTACCATGACTTAAACTTGCATAGACTTCCTTAAAATCTTTGTCCTCAACATATTGTTCAATGTAAATTTCATGAGTAATTGAATTGTTCTTAAGGATTGTAGCAATTGTACTAGGAGGTCTTGATAACATATCAACAACTTTATTATGAATGCCCTTTTTATATCTAATTACCAAATGAAATTGTTGTAAAAACCCCATCCATCTAAAATGCCTTGATTGTTGTTGCTTAGTTTGTGATTGTAGATGCTGTAATGGTTGGTGATAAGTATGTATTATTGTTTATTTTCCCATTAAGTAATGTTTCCACTTTTTAACACTTTGTACTAAAGCATACAATTCTTTATCATAGGTTGGATAGTTAATTACTGTCGTAGTGAAGGTCTCAGAATGATAGCATATGGGCTTTCTGTGCTGCATCAACACTTCCCCCATGGAATATTCACTTGCGTTGGTTTCAATTTCAAAATACTATTGGAGATCTGGTAATGCCAGAACAGGAGCTGTACTAATCTTCACTTTGAAAGTATCGAAAGCCTTTTGTTGGCTTCCTCCCCACTGGAATCCCCTTTTCACACTTTTCAAAGCATGCAAAGGTGATGCAATTAGAGAGATGTTTGCAATAAACTTCCTCCAATACTGTGTTTCTCCCATGAAGCTTCTTACTTCAGTTACATTTGTATGCTTTGGACAATTTACAATGACCTCAACTTTAGAGGGATCAATCTTGAGTTCTCCACCCCCTACAATGTAACCCAAATACACAAGAGATGTTTTGCCAAATTCACATTTTTACAACTTTACAAAAAGTTTCTCTCTCTGCAACACTAAAAGTATCTTCCTAACATGCTAGACATGCTCTTCCCTGGTCCTACTGAAAATAAGAATATCATCTAAGTAGATTATTACAAAATCATCAATGAATGGCCTGAATACATCGTTCATAACTCCCATAAAAGTCGCAGGTGCATTAGTAAGCCTAAATGGCATCACTGACCATTCAAATAATCCATGTTTTGTTTTAAAAACAGTTTTCCATATATCCTGTTCAACAACTCTGATTTGATGGTAACCACTTCTTAAGTCTAACTTAGTAAAATAAACCGCATGTTTCAATTGATTAATAAATCATCAATGCGAGGCAAAGGGTAATGAATTTTTACCGTGATCTTGTTCAAGTCTTGGAAGTCCACGCACATGCGTCATGTGCCATCTTTATTTGGCACTAGGATGATAGGTGACCCACATGGAGAAGCACTTGTTATGATGACCCCTTGTTCAATCAACTCTTGTACTTATTTCTTTATCTTTGCATTTTCCAAAACTGATAACCTGTGCATTGCAATGTTAGGAAGAGGAACATCCTGCTGCAACTGTATCTCATGTTCAACTTGTCATTTTGGAGGTAATCCTTTCGGGACTTGAAATATATCATCACAGTCAGAAACAATTCTGACTAAGTCATCTTTCAACTTTGTATCACAATCTTTGAAAGTGTCAATTCCAACAGTGTCTTTAGCTTTTACAACCATTAGTAAATATCTTTTACTGACATTTGCAATTCTCTTCATTTTCCCTGAGTTGATTAGTGATAGATTCAATTTCTTTGGATGAGCCCTTACAACATATTATTTTCCATCTTTAGTTAATTGATACTTATTTTGTTCATAATAGAATATTGCCTTGCTATCATATAGATATGGACTCCCAAGTACAATACCACATATATCTAGTGGAACCACATCCAACTCAACCTCATCTATAAATTTTGAATTGATAGCAATATTTAGGACACATTGTCTATTCACTTGCAACTGATAATCATTATGAATCCATCCTAAAGAATATGTTTCTTATGAGGTTTATTTATTAATCCCAACTTTTTAACAATTGTCTCTTATATCAAATTTACTTGTGAGCCACTGTCAAATAGAGTATCAATTTTTGTATGTTTGGAAATTACTCTTATGTGAAAAATCTTTGTTCGTTTGATCTCATCAACTTCATTATCAAATTTTAAAGACTGAACTGAAGAACTTGTACTAGCTTCAAAATTTTTACCTTTGATTCTCGTGACTCTGACCTTGGTCTCATCTCCTAAATCAGACCCTGAATCTGTTTGAACTGTTGCAGTAGTTTTTGGCTTCCCTTTATTTCCGAACTTTGTTGGTTTCAATTCTGGGTGAAGGATCCAACAACGATCCTCACTATGGCCTTCTTTCTTACAATGAGTTCATGTAGGTTTTTCCTTCTTCACTGTATTAGTTTTCTTCCCTTTGAACTTCTCTTTACCCTTGCATTTGAATTTTCCTTCACCAGGTTTAAATGGTTTTACAAAATCAACATTACTTGCACACATACCTCATCTAAACTAGTTGGATTAAACATAAGAATGGTATGTCGTAAATATCTATGCAAACCACCTATACTTAAGAAATGTCTCTTGAGTATCCAATGGTATTCCTAACAATAAATCTCTTTTTCAAAACTCCTGTGTATAACTTTGAACAATTTGTCCTTTTAATTGTCTAAAGTTTTGCCATGACATAATAGCTTGTTGCATATAAGCTAGAGGATAAAATTGCTTTCGTAATGCAGATGTAAAATCAATCCATGAAGAGAGAGTCTTACCAAACTTTTTAAGATCATGTTTTGTCTTGCTTTCCCACCACACAAGGGCGGTTCCTCCCATCTTGAGACTAGCAAGCTGGATCATAGTCTCCTCATCTATGATTTTTGTATCCTGCAATACACTTCAATTTGTCTTATCCAATTATCTAAATTTTCTTCATTTAGTTCCCCATCATACAAAGGCAACTCAAACTTAACATCAAGCTTTAACAAAGGCATTTTAGACTTATTCTTATGTGTTTTCTTTTGTATAGTATGTGTAGTAGAATGAGAACTAGCATTTGAAGTAGAACTTGAAGAAGAAGGAGAAGAAGGTGGTGAAGGTGGTGAAGAAGGAGGCTTTGAAGATTCTCCTTTCCCTTCACTTTTCCCCTTCATAAAAGGTTATCCTAGAATAGGTTTCTTTCTCTCTAAGAAATCGTCATATAACACTTTGACCATTTCTGACATGGAGAAAAATGCTTCTTGAAACTTTCTAGTTCGTGGAGAAGTTTCTCCTTCTGAAGCCATTATTTTCTTCCTCAAAACTCATTCTATCTCATAAATAAATTCATCCAATGATCCTTCTCCTCTCCGAGATTTGATTTTGTGAGCATGCATTCCTGCACTTGTTAAACTTTCCAATACAACCAAAAGATCTGATACCAAAATACTACATCCAAAAATGAAAGGAATTAATAACAAATTGACATTAACTTGATTATCATGAATGATTAAAGAGTTCAACCATCATAAACAATGTTGAAAATAAGAGAAGATAACAGTGAGAAGAAAGATAAATAGACACAAATAACTTGTTAACGAAGTTCACCAATGTGTGGCTACGTCTCTGGGCCCGCTTCCAAGTGGAGGACCTCTTTATTGATCTTTAAATGCTCAAGTTATCTTTACAATGGATCTTTGATGTTACTAACGGGCTTTTTATCTATTGTAAAAGACCTCCTTATGCATATGAAAACATGAATCAACAATCTCCTCTCAAAACATGACTCAATGCCCCTTAAAACATGAGAAATGGGCAATTAACTCAAACTCCTCTTTACATTCCTTGCATACAAAGTACCCCCTCAAGCTCAAAAATCCTGGTTTATATATTTTTTAGGCTCATTTAGAGAAGCCCAACTTCCCACAAAGTTCTGGCCTCTTTTGGGGGTTAAATCCCCCTCCAAATGGCCAATAAATCTCCAAAAATGCCCAATCTGGGCCAAAACTATAGCAAATTAGGCACTCTGTTACAAAAATTAAAATAAGCCCCTCTGGCTTGGGTGCACGCCCCTTTTACACAGTCACATGGGATCATGTGGCCAAGCACCAACCCCCAAGGGGCTGCACGTTGGCCCCTGCTCCGCTAACACCTGGTCCTTTGGCAAAAATCCATGTAACCAGAGCCCGAACGATGCGCCTAGCCGTTGGTCACCATCCTTGAGTCCCATGGTGGTAGGTTGCGTGTTGTTCCAGAGCCCTCGCACCTAAATATTATCGCTAGGTGTACGCTGGTGGTTGTATGGTTGCAATATGTTCGCGGGCCAAGGCTAGGCCCCAGCTCTTTCCGCCTCCGCCCAAACATTACAACCACCTTAACTATTTAATTCAACCTTTACATAACAAGTTACATCGAAGGCAGGTTGGTACCCAACCTACCCAAAGCACTTCCCCCATGCCAGAGGTCATGCGGTCGATTCGGAGGAAGGAAAACTAACTTTTACCACAAACAACAATGATGGGGTTCCACGTGGCAACCCATGTCTGGGTCACATGGCACCGTTTAACTTGCCCATGATGGTGACACTTTTCAAATGCTGAATGGTCCACGTCTACCACACCTGCACAGTCATCATACACATCCTCTGCCATGTCACTATACAATCAGTTTCCATGTGTCATGATGCCACATCCACATAATGACATTAGAATGACATCATACTGATGTCAGTGTTGAATTTTTGCATGTTGATTGTTGACTTTTTACTTGTTTTGGAAATCAATCATAGTGTGATAAATTTCACATACGGTGTCTGTTTGAGGAAGTAAATATATGGTAGGAATCAACGCAATGAGCTGGACGCAATGGAATTGGTTTTGTTTGATTTCAAGAACTTTCATTTTTTGAGTATTTTCTGGACCCGAGGATCCTCCTAGATCACTAGGAGGAGTACCTCAAGGAAGGTCCAACCTGGAGACATGGGACACTCATTGGGAGAGTCCTCTGGAAAGGAAACTAGAAACTCCGAGGGATCTTTTAGTAGCAAAGCTAGATCATATTCCCAAAGGAAAGGAAAGAAACAAAAACATTCCAAAGGTTATGATCCTAAAGAGTTCAGGAAAGCCAAACCACCTCTTTTGACAGAGAGATTAAGAAAGTGGAAGAAGAAGAGGCTTGGCTGCTTAGTTTAAAGAAGTAGTTTAGAGTTCATGACTACTCTTAAAACTTGAAGGCTAGAATACCCATCTTCAACTTGAATGGAAAGGCTTCCATTTGGTGGGAAGAACTTAGGAATGTGAAAGGGATCCATGAGAAGGACTTATCATGGAAACAGTTTGAGGAATACTTCAAGAAGAAGTATCTGTCAGAGAAATACTTTGATGGGAATATTAAAGAGTTCTATGAACTCAAGTTGGGACAACTCACCATAGAGGAATATATCAATAAATTCCTTGAGATGATAAGGTATGGACCCTACATAAAGGATGAAAAGGTAAAAGTGTAGAGATTCATTAGTGGGTTACCTCGATCCTACCAGAATAGGATTGAGTTCGATGAGCCAAAGAACTTAGAAGATACTATCTGAAAAGAAAGGTATTGTTATGAATAGTTTGGGAATCAGAAAGAACCTCACAAGGACTGGAAGAAGAAGAATGGTTCGGGATTCAAGAAGAAGGGGTTTAAATCCTCAATATTTAAGAACTATGGGAAGAACTCTAGGATGATCCTTCCTACTAAAAGTGTGCATCGACATAATTTCTCCTCCCAAAGTGGAAATAAACCTTTTGGAGCAACCTCAGGAAAGATTGATAACACAAAGAAAGAACCCTTGAAATGTTGGGGTTGTTGAGAAGAGCATCTTCTGAGGGATTATCCACATAGACATCAGAACAATAGGAGATTCTACAATATCCAAGAAGCTACCATAGTCAATGATGTAGCTAGGAGCATGCCATAGATTTATGCAACCTTGGATAATAAACAAGTCGACCACCAAGCTTCAGTGGTGGATATGGAAGGTATGATTGCCAACCATCTAGTTTCTATTTTAATTGACCTTGGTTCTAATTTGAGTTATGTAGCCCCTCAGACTGTTGAAAAGTGTAAACTACAACTAGTTATACATGTTAAGACATGGATGGTACAACTAGCCACTGGGACCAAAAGAAAAGTAGCAGAGGTCATACCAGCTTGTAAATTCATTATGGATGGATTTCCCACCCACGCGACCCTTAACATACTTCCACTAGGATCTTATGACCTATTGATTGGTATGGAATGGTTAGCTTATTATAAAACTAAGTTGGACTATTACCATAAAACTCTAGAATGTGTAAATGAGGAAGGGAGAAAGATAACCCTCCAAGGTATTCAGAAGCCTGTCTCAGTGAGACGAATATCGGTCCTTCAAATGAAAAAGTATTGCAGAAATGGATGTCCTGTATATGAAATACAGGTGTTGGAATATGTTGAGGATGACAAACCAAACCTATAGGACCACTGTTATACATTATTTTCGTCATCCCTATGACTGTTAATGATGTAAACCTATCTGTTGCCTTCAGAGGGGTCAGTGGCCTGAGTTCCTGAAGAGAGAAGGGAGAAGAATTTTTCCTGAGAAAAGAAGTTGCATTTTCCTATGTAAAAACCTTATAAAAAAGGAAGTTCGCAGGCTGC
>ML779682.1:316096-337016 GCA_009831015.1 Picea engelmannii | reverse complement strand
TCCTAACCTCCTCACCTTATCCTCTTCAACTTATAAAAGGAGAGGAGCTCTCATGGAGAAGGGGTTCTTGAGCTTTGGTTGGCTTGGAATTATTAGCTTGGTTGGAGTGGCTTTGAGATTTGCTTTGTCAAGATAGATTGTGACTATCATCAGATCTATGCTCTCAGAATTATTTGAGTGAAAGTGTGCGGGGAACGAAGGACAGTGGGAAGGGACCTTGCGACATCAAGGCCATGGTTGTAATCTCTCTTTCACATTTAATATGATACAGTAATATGATTCTTTCCTATAAAGCTTGTTGTGTTTTATTGTATGATTCTTTGATCACATACATAGGTTTATATTGAGTTTATGCTATTGCTATCACTTTGGTTGGTCGTGTTCTTTTGTAGGATCATCATTGTATTAGCGTTGGAACGAAGCTAGGATGGTGATGGCGAGAGGAAGTGACATTTAAATGGTATGTCACCCATCCCTCTTTAGTTAGTAAATTCAATATTTAAAACTGAAGGAAAGCATCATGTTCTGTCCTGTTTTGTTCTAGATCCAGGTGGATCTAGGGAGATTTGTTAGTGTCTGCACCTACCGATTAGTCTGATAACAACCACCCCATATTAAGAGAGTATAAAGACATGTTCACAGAAGAGGTATCGGGTCTACCTCTGAGAAGAGACATTGACTTCTCGATAGAACTTGCACCAGGAGCAGTGCCAGTATCTAGAACACCCTATAGGATGAGTACACTAGAGATATTTGAACTCAAGCTACAACTAAAGGATATGATGAACAAAGGCTACATCCAACCCAACATGTCCCTGTGGGGAGCACCATCCTTTTTTGTGAAAAATAAGGATGACACACTCTGACTGTGCATAGACTATAGACAACTCAATAAGACAACCATAAAGAACAAGTATCCCTTACCAAGAATCGATAACTTGTTCGACCAATTAAGGGGGTGGTTCCATTTTATCAAAGATTGACTTAAGGTATGGATACCATCAAGTCTGAATCAAGGATGAATACATCCACAAAATAGCCTTCACGACGAGGTATGGTCACTATGAATTTGTGGTGGTGCCATTCAGATTAACCAATGCCCCCACCACTTTTATGTGCTTGATGAATAATGTACTCAACAAATTTCTAGAAATATTTGTATTGGTTTTCATTGATGATATCCTAATATACTCAAAGAACAGAGAGGATCATGAAGAACATCTTAAATTAGTGCTACAAGTACTAAGAGAGCATCATCTCTACTCTAAGTTTAGCAAGTGTGACTTTTTCCAGAAGCAAGTCCATTACTTAGGCCATGTTATTTTTGAAGGAGTGGCAGTAGACCCTGACAATATCAGATCTATTATGGAATGGCCTACCCCAAAGGATGAATCTGATATCATATCCTTTATGGGCTTAGCAAGATACTATAGAAGGTTCATAAAAGGATTTTGCAATATTGGCTGTCCAATCACTGCCCTTTAGAAAAAGGGGATTAAATTCACTTGGACATCATAATGTGAAGAAATGTTTTAGGAACTAAAATACCTTCTGACCCATGCACCCATGCTGAAGATTGCAGACCCTGATAATGACTTCCTCATGTGTACATATTCTTGTAAGGAAGGACTCAGAGGAGTCCTTATGCAAGAAGGACGTGTAATTTGCTACAAATCTAGAGAATTGAATGAGAATGAAATCAATTATGTGACCCATGATCTAGAGTTGGCTGCCATAGTGCATTCTTTAAAAATTTGGAGTCATTACCTCTTGGGTAGGAGATTTGTATTTATGACAGACCACTGTGGGTTGAGGCACCTGTTTGATCAACCAAAACTCAATGCTAGACAAGCTAGGTGGATGGGTCTCCTTAGTGAGTTTGATTTCGAAATCAAACACATCAAAGGAAAGGAAAATAGAGTGGTTGATGCCCTTTGTAGAAGTGTGAAAACTATCCACCTAGCAGTGGTGAGCACACGTGAAATGGATTCCAAGGAAAGATTCATGAATGCACAAGAAACATATTCATTCTTCAAGACCGTGACCTAATACCTAAGGCAAGAGCCTATAGGGATAAAGTATGAAGGCTATCAAATGCTCGATGAAGGCCTACTGACTTACATAAATAGATTGTATATCCCAAGTTGTGGCGACTTGAAGAGGTTCATAATGGACGAACTGCACAAGAGACCATATACTGGTCACCCAGTTTATTAGAAAATGATCACGACCACTAGGAAACAATTCTATTGGCCTGGATTGAAAAAGGAAATAGATGATTATTTAGCTAAGTGTCTAGAATGCCAACAATTTAAGGAAGAACACTGGCATCTACAGGCCCTACCAATTCCAAAATGGAAATGGGAAACCATTTCCATGGATTTTATCACTGGATTACCAAAATCGGCCAAGCAGAACGACGCCATCATGGTAGTGGTGGACAAATTGAGCAAGTATGCTCGCTTCGTTCCTGTCAAGTCAACTTGCAAGGAAATAGAGATTGCCATCATCTTCATGAAGGAGATATTTAGACTGCATGGCATGACTAGGGAGATTATATATAATAGAGACACAAAATTTACTTCAAGCTTTTGAAATTCCTTAATGGTTGGTTTTGAGACCAAATTGTTGTTTAGCACAACCTATCACCCTCAAATTGATGGACAGATAGAAAGAGTAAACCAGATATTAGAAGACATTTTAAGGATGCATGTAATGCATCTGCCTAAGAAGTGGGAAGACTACCTTCCATTCGTAGAATTTTCCTACAACAACGGTTATCAAGAGTCACTAAAGATGAGCCCTTTTGAATCCCTCTATGGTAGACAGTGCAAGATTACAATCAGCTGGAGTAATCCAGTGGATAGAATTACAATCAGACCTGGCATGTTGAAAGAAATGGAACAACAAGTGATTCATATTAAACAAAATCTAAAAACTTCTCAGGATAGACATAAGAGTTACACCGATAGAAAGAGAACTCCCAGAGAGTTCAAGAAAAGAGACCATGTCTATCTCAGAGTTAGGCCTAGGAAGAGTTCCTTGACAATGGGAGCTTATGCCAAGATGGCACACCAGTATTGTGGACCCTTTGAAATCTTATATAGAGTGGGACTTGTAGCCTATAGGCTAGCACTTCCTCCCACAGTAAAGGCACACAATGTTTTCCATGTTTCATTATTGAAGAAATATGTACATGATTCTAATCATATAATTGACTGGTCTATGATCTAGGTGGATCTAGAGGGACAATTCTTGCCATAACCTCAATGCACACTAGATAGGAAGGAAACCTCACTCAAAACCGAACCATTGCACAGGTCAAGTTGCAGTAGAAACACTTTGGCCCAGATGAGGCTACGTGGGAAATGGAGGATGCCATGAGACATGGATATCCATTTTTGTTTACTTATGTATATACAAAGCATATTGATAGATAGAACATCGAGGGAAATGTTCCTTTAAGGGGGATGGAATTGTAACACCCTGTTTCCCCCAGTTTGTAAATATAACTATATTGGCCAGGAGAATATGGAAAACTCAATATGTGTGAATGATTGATTCAATGGACCTTGTATAAAAGGTCAATGAATGTAAATTTTGTTATTTACTAGAAAATGGATAAGTGTTGCATGACTACTGGAAGGGGGGTGTGCTAAGAGAGACCACAAATGTTATGAAAGAGATGGTGAAGGGGACCAGGAATGGTTGCGTTAACCTCCACTAGACCAATACGTTGTTGGATTTAATTGCTTAGGATCAGAACAACCCTTTGACCTAGGAATGAATTACAGTCAGGATGGTAGGTGGGAAGATCTCCTCAAGAGTAAATGAGGGGATGGGGTAGACCGCCCATCTATAAGGCTTCCATACCTAATCACAAAATGGGGATTTGGGCCACAGACAATATTGCTGAGGCAGGAAAGAAAGGAAGGCATGATGGGGAGAGGAAGTCTTGCGAAGAGTGCAGAGACGAGAGATTGAGCTCTTGGGTACGATGAAGAACTATGAAAAAGAGTGTATTCTGGTCGCAGGAAATAGAGACTGACTCAGGAGAAGGAGATTAAAATTCATCCCTGTCTATGACTGAGTCGAGAGAAGGAGAATAACTTTCATTCCAATCTATTTATGTGTCGGGAGAAGGAGAATAACCTTCGTCCCTAACTTTTGTTGGGTTGGAAGAAAAGATTCAATCTTAAAGCATCATGGTCTAGCTTGGGGGTGGCCAATGATAAATCTGTTAGGAGTAACTGAGCCTATGGTTGGGTGGAAACGAGCAGCCCTTTCAACATACACATCACATCTTCTGGTTCTGATAAGTGTTTTCATGCTTTGTGCTTTGAAATGGAATAATGAATGAATGAGTGTATGTATACATTTAAGATTTCCCTATGTATTGACTGATCAAGTGATGTGTATGTATTTATCTCCTTGAGGATTTGTGCTTCTGCTTGATTTTCCATATGCTCCAGTGTAACCCTCGAAGGTGTTTTCCCTAGGGATTTACCTCACAGTTCCAGAGTCGGAGAAAGCCTCTTGGCACTACTACCGTCTCGGTAATTCCACGAGATTACCCTCCCATGTTTCAAAAATTAAGGTTCTGTGAGCTAGGAAGGCGCTTCCTTCAAACCAGTAGCCTAAGAGACCTTAGGCTCGCACCCACGACCTTAACCAAATATTGGCTAAGAGTAGAGATTATAGCCCGAGATTCATCAGAGGATCCATATGACCAGGGTCTAGGAACCCTACGCTAAGTCCGAAAGGAGCTAACTCTTGATGACTTCGGAGCTTCGGGAGCTTGAAGCCCTGGGATGTCAAACTTCATAACTGTAAAAAATACCTGAATGTTGTAGTTGAGAAAGGTTGTGAGTCGTTGATCTGGGGAGTCCGTTGGGGCCCCTTCTCGACCGTTTGATCGTCTAGTGGAAGGTTCCACGTATGGTACTTCGACGAAGTTACACTTTGGGAGAATGGAGATGCTATAACATCAAATTCCCTGAACACCAAAGTTACGAAGTGAAGGAGAGCCATATATTTGGGGGAGATAATTAGGATCCCCGCCTAATGTCCGATCATTCAGGAGAAGGGACCTGCACAAGGTACTTCGGAAAAGTCCCACTTCGAGAAAATGGAGTGGTAGTGGAGCCAAAACTATCGATGGTTGAATTCGTGAAGTGACTTGGACCGTAGATCTAGGGACCCTTCGGGTCCTATCCTAGCCGTCAGATTTACGATGTATTCATCCCAACGCTGACCTCTTCGGGAGGATAGGGGTGTTGTGACACCAAAACCCCCGAATTTCGAAGTCCCGAAATAATGAGGACTTTCAATCCTCAAACTCTCTGGGATCCTTGTTAGCCGTCGATACAGGGACCTGTGGCGCTAGATCTTTGAGTTTTGAGACTGGGCACTCCAAGGAAATTTGACTTGTGGTGTGTCGAAAATCTCTGAAGCCCGAAGTAATGAGAGTCATCGATTCGAGGATGATTTGGGACTTTTCCTAACCATGAGATCTAGGCTATGGTCAGCCCGACGTTGACCAACTTTAGGAGAAAGGGGGAGTTTGCATCGCAAAACTCCTGAACGTTAAATTCCTGATGTAACAAAAGTCGTAGATCCATGGATATACATGGCCAAATCTTGACCATGAGATCTGAGGAATGTTAGAAGGCTTCTAGTCTAGAGTGACGTGGCATAGTGATGTCACCTAGGGTGATGTGGACCCAAGTTTGACGTGTTGATCAAGGTTGGTTGTCATTGATGTCAACCCTTGAAGAAAGCTCCACAGCACAAAGGTTTGGGTAATGGACCCAATATTGTTTGATGTAAAGATGACTCATTATTGTTTTTCCATGGTTGATAAGAAGTAAAGATGGATGAACTCCAAAGTGGTCCCCTTATGGTGAAATCCGTCACGAGAAGACGCTTTGTGGAGTAAGAGAACCCATGCTTAATTATGGAATAATGAGATGAAGGACAATGAATTTGTCAGGTAAACTATCATAGATGGATATTTCTTGTCATTTCATTTCCGATTTTATGTGGAACCTCACATAACTCCTCACAGTTAGAGAGTTATGACCATGAGAAGTTGGAGACCCCAGGTTTGGGTAATGGACCCAAGTTTGTTTGATGGATAAAGGTATGCGTTATGATATATTTTCAGATAATACTATTCTATATGGATAGTACATGTCATTCCATTTCTGGTGGTATGTGCAATGTCACATAACTCCTCACGGTTTGAGAGTTATGGCCTTACGAAGTTGGAGGACCCTCATATGTCATCTAGAAGCCCCAAAAGGTCAAAGTAGTCAAAGTGGTTTAAGAGATTTTAAAAGGTAAATAATAAAGTGAATTAATGAGTGTATTATAATTCAAAGTGAATACAAAATAAATTATTTCAATAATAAATTTAATGGAGAATTTAGAAGTGGATTAACCCTAAAATAAGGAAAGTGGGGCCAAGTGACCTAGAAGATGTTTTTAAGGAAGCTACTTGGAAAGTATAAATAAGAGGCAAGGCTCTCTAATTTTAATCACACTTGAGCATATTGAATATCTATAGGTGTCTGAGGTAACCAAGGATATTTAAGCCGAAATTATGAGGGAAGGTAAAGAAAAGAAGGCTGAAATTCAAGGAAGGATAAATTATTTTGATGGTGCTTTCTAAGATATGTTATTTATAGGTCATTTCACCATTTTCGCTATAACTTTTTTTCTATAATTATTTAGATCGTTCAATTTCTATGACATTGAGAAAACATATCCAAGTATTTGTGGTAAACAATTCAGTTTGTGGGTCATTGTATTTTTAGAGTTACTCTCCGTGGAAAATAGGGTTTGTGGCTAGTCCTGAAACTAGTCAAAAACAGGTGTTTCGGGTAAAAAAGTTATAACTTCTTCATAACAGAGCCAAATTCCATGAAACAAAATGTTTTGGTTAGGGTACAGTATTCAATATTTTTTGTAACAATTCCATATCACTTTAACAAATATTCCGTGCGGGGCACGCTCTACAAGGCCGCTCTCTAGAATAAGCCAGAATTCAGCAAGGTATGCCATTTTTGCTATAACTCCTTTTCTGAGAAGTTCCAAGTAGTGAAACATGGATGAATTGCATAAAAAACACTAAATAAAATTGTGTATCAGTTTCAAATCTTTATACATTACAGGTACAAAGTTATGATTACTTCAAGTTAGGGTTGTTGACTAATCCAAAACTAGGCATGTGAGACTAAAGAAAAATTTGATGAAAATGCTAGTCTCTTGTTGTTGAAGTTAATGAAGGTTTACAAGAATGTGATCATATAAACCAGGTCTATTACAAAGCTACAAATCATATTTTGATGATGAAATTGATGAGGGATTTTGGTTGAGCTACATGTTGACTACATGGTTGAGACAAGTAGTTGATGAGTTGGCACACACACGAGGTGTATAGTTGATGATGTTGGTACATATTGATGAGTCATAGTTGATGAGTAGTTGACACATGATTGGTACATACTTGGTACATGGTTGGATGCACTTGTTTATGGTACAGGTTGATTACAGGTTATTTGGTACAGGTTGGTGCATGATTGATGCACTTGTTTATGGTACAGGTTGATTACAGGTTGAGGTATAGGTTGATGCATGGTTGATGCATGGTTCAGATTTATTGGTAAAGGTTTACAGCGGTATATCTCACAGTGACAGGTTGACAGTGGTTCCATCATTCTACTTCTACTTTAGGGTGGCAGGATGAGGCAAGGACAGGTGGTTGTATCCACCTTCCGGTTGTAGTTGGAGAACATAGGGGGTTGTAGCCTCCTCCTAGTTGTAGCCAGAGAATTGGGGAGTTGGATCTTCCCTCAGGTTGTAGCTTGAGAAACTAGGGGGTTGGAGTCTCCTTCCAGTTGCAGTTGGAAAACAAAGGAAGTTGGTGCTTCCAATGAATGTAATTCTTCAAGACATATACTAAAAATCATTATGTGGTTTTCTCCTGATTTGGGTTTCCACGTAAAACACTGGTGTACTGTGTATGTGTATGTTTGTTCATTTTCTCATTGCTTATTTACTCATCAGTTATTGGATGATAATTCATCATTGATATAACACTTGGATTATATGGTTAAAAATGATTAAATTGCTCTATTACTGATTCACCCCCCCTCTCAGTAATCCAACAATTGGTATCAGAGAAGGTTCCTTCAGAAACCAGTTTAACCACTGAAAGGTAGATCATGGAAAGTACCAACTCATATAAAAATGGAATACCACAGTTTGATGGACATAAGTATGCTTTTTGGAGCATAAGGATGAGGACATATATACATGCATAGGGATTTCAAGTTTGGCAATCAATTGTATATGGATACACAACACCAACAGTTCCACCAACAAATGACAAAGCAGTAAAACTCAGTGAGAATAATTCCAAATGAATAAATGCACTTTTGAATGGTCTTAGTGATATGGTATTCACCAAAGTTGCACACTGTAAATATGCTAAAGAGATTTGGGACAAGCTTCAAAATATTTATGAAGGAGATACAAAAGTCAAAGAAGAAAAACTTCAGAAGTCTTACAGAGGTCGGTTCAAACAACTAAAAATGAAGGAAGATGAAGATATCGTAGCCTACTTCTTACGAGTTGATGAAACAGTGAATGCAATCATAGGATTGGGAGAAGAAATTGAAGAATTTGTAATTGTTCAAAAGATACTAAGATCTCTTCCTATGAGATTCACCCCTAATATATCAACACTAGAAGAAAGATCGGATATGGACTCAATAAGCATGGACAAAATGCATGGAATCTTCATAGCATATGAAATGAGAACTAAGCAGGAAAATCCAGATGTAAAAGAAAAAGCCTTCAAGGAATCCAAAAGATCAAAGCAAAAGAAAAAGGAACAAGAAGAATATAGCAACAACAGTGATGCCTCGGAAGATGATGACGAAGTGGCCAACTTTGTTAAACGACTGAACAAGGGAACCAATGGTAGGTATAGAGGTAAGCTCCCTTTAATTTGTTTTAATTGTGATGGTATTGGTCATTTTGCTAACAAATGTCCTCATAAAAAAAAGAGAAATGATGAAGGTTACTCAAAAGGAAAACACACATATAAAGTCAAAATAACTACAAATAAAGTTTTCAAGAAAATATTATACACCAAAGAAGACATCTCATCATCAGATGAAGATGAAGTCAGTGACAATGAGATAGGAAGAGTTCTATTCATGGCAATAAAAGACTCTGACAAAGAAGACTTCGAAGAATAGTATGAAGAAGTTGAAGAAGAATGTGAAGAAGTCGAAGAATAAATTGAAGAGGCAGAAGTTGATTATCGAGAAGAATTAATGTGTGCCATAGAAGTTATCAGAAGAGAAAAGAAGAAAAATAAGAAACTACAAGCAGAACTAGAAAAGAAAAGTGACACTCAAGAACTAAAACAAATGATCACAAAATTGAAGGTTCAAATAGAATAAGATAAAAGAATTGAAGAAGCACTCAAAGAACAACTAGAAGAAAAAGACAAGATCATTGGAAACTTGGAAGCATAGGTTGTCACACTAAGAAAGGATATTCAAAAGAAAAATATGCAGAATATCTCAAAAGTTCTGGATGACATTATTAGCAGTAAAAAATCTCATCTTGACAAGTCCAGACTTGGATACAATCAGACAGAAAAGGGATCAAGCTCCAAAACAACAGAGGAAGAAACAAATCCAAAGAGCTATGCAGAAACAATCAAAGAGGATAGGAAGATATACAAGGAAGATTACAGGGACACTCCTCCACCAAGAAGATTCAGATTTCAGAATCAACAACAAATAGATAGGCCTCAAGAAGAAGAATGATTCATAAGAGCACCTCCTTTCAAAATATCTTCAATTCCCAGGTATCAAACTATATTTTTTTGTTTATGTTATGCATGTAATAATTTTGGACATAAAGCTGTGAATTGCAGAGCTAACAACATGAAAAGTAACAACTTTGAGAGTTATACACAAAGGGATTATTCAAGGAGACCTAGTGACACACAAAGAAGAAATTACAATAGGTTTGAATCTTTGAGCATTGAAGTGGAATGTTACAAATGTAACAATTTTTGACACATGGCCAAGGATTGCAGAATGAAAATCCCTCCTAAAGAACCTAAAAAAAATAACAACAGTCACATACAAGAACCTCAGAAAATGACATGGATAAGAAAGCAAGATCAATATAACAATGAAGAATGCACAGTCACTCTACAAGCTAAGCAGAAGAAACATGGTTGGTATGTTGACAATGGATGTTCAAAACACATGACAGGTAATAAAGACAAGTTTCTTACATTACAAAAATAAAAAAATGGATCAGTTTCCTTAGGAAATGATAATTCATCCAAAATCATTGGAGAAGGCATAGTCCGAATTGGGAACAAGAATGAAAAGACACAAAATGTTCTACTGGTAGAAGATATGAAACATAATCTTCTAAGTGTGAGTCAAATGTGTGACCAAGTTCATAAACTTACTTTCGATTTAGAAAAGTGTGAGATGAGAAAAGAAGGTTCAGGGAAATTGGTCGGTACAACTGCAAGAACTTCAAACAACATATATATGTGTTAAGTGAAATTGGAAATGAAAAGTGTTGTCTAGGAAAGGAAGATGAAAGTTGGCTATGGCAAAAAAGAATGGGTCACATGCATTTTGATAACCTTATCAAAGTCAGAAAAAGAGAAGCAGTCAGAGAAATTCCCCATATCATGAAACCAACCAACACTTTATGCAAGCATTGTCAACAGGGAAAGCAAACAAAGACTAGGTTCAAATCAAAGGAATATTCAACAACAAGACCACTGGAAATTGTGCACACTGATCTAGTTGGACCAACTACAACAAAGGGCTTAAAAGGTGAAAAATAATTTATGTTATTAGTTGAGGATTATACAAGAATGACTGCAGTTTTCTTTCTCAAGAACAATTCAGAAGCTTTTGAAAACTTCAATATCTACAAGGAAATGGTTGAAAATGAGATGGATTCAAGAATCAAATGTTTGAGATCTGATAATGGAGAAGAGTTCACTTGAAAGGAATTTATAGACTAGTGTAGCAGTCATGGAATAAAAAGGCAATTCTTTGTTGCTAGGACACCTCAACATAATGGAGTTGTTGAAAGAAAGAACAGGACAATACAAGAAATGGCTCAAACAATGCTAATGGATTCCAAATTGACAGATATATTTTGGACATAGGCAGTGCATACAACAGTTCACATTCAAAACATATTAATGCTCAAAAACAACACTGATAAAACTCCCTACGAGCTATGGAAAGGAAGACCAGCAAATGTGAAACACTTCAGAGTTTTTGGAAGCAAATGCTACATCAAAAGGGAAGATGGAAGAATGAGAAAGTTTGACTCCCATGTGGACAAATGAATACTTGTTGGTTACTCAAGTACAATGAAATCATACAAGTGTTACAATCTAAGATTGAACAAAGTTGTGGAAAAAATCAACATAATAATTGATGAAACAGACAAACCATAATCAAAGGAAGAAGAAAACAAATCAATGGAACAAATTTTCGAAGAAGAAGATGAAAAAGAAGTAGAAGAGAAAGATGAAGATGAAGAGAATCCAACAGAAGCATAAGAGAAAGTTCATAAATTATCTCCAAAGACACCTAGCAAACGAGTACAGAAGAATAATCCTCCAGATCAGATTAATGGAAACAAAGATGCAGGAGTTGAGACTGGAAGAAAAATCCGTTCACCAGAACAAACACACCTAGCACTCTTATCCACAATTGAACCAAACTGTTTTGAAGAAGCCAGCGAGGATGAATTTTGGAATAAGGCCATGGATGAAGAATTGGATCAAATAGAGAAAAATGACACTTGGGAATTGGTTCCAAGACCAAAGAATAAGAATGTGATCGGCACAAAATGAGTTTTCAGGAATAAATTGAATGAAGATGGACAAGTTACAAGGAATAAAGCTAAATTGGTATGTAAAGGATATGCACAGATTGAAGGAATCGACTTTGAAGATACATTTAACCCAGTTGCCAGAATGGAAGCAATCCGTTTACTTTTAGCTTATGCATGCTCCAAAAATGTTAAAGTATATCAGATGGACGTAAAATCAACTTTTCTAAATGGCGAACTCGAAGAAGAAGTCTACATTGAACAACCAAAAGGATTTCAGTTGTCAGAGAACACAAAATATGTATGTAAATTAAAGAAGACCTTGTATGGTCTAAAACAGGCTCTTAGAGCATGGTACTCCAAACTGGATAAGTATCTACAACAGGCAGGGTTCAGAAAAGGAAGTGAAAACAACAACCTCTACATCAAGGTAAGTCAATGTAATATTTTATTAATTGAAGTTTATGTTGATAATATTATTTTTGGTAGTGATGATGACAGGTTAAGCCAAAAATTTGCAAAAGACATGCAGAATGAATTTGAAATGTCGTTACTTGGAGAACTATCATTCTTTCTGGGACTTCACATACGTCAAAGCAACCAAGGAATTTTTATTTCTCAAACCAAGTATAACAGAGAAATGCTAAAGAGGTTCAGAATGGAAGATTGCAAACTAGTTATCACTCCCATGCAAACCAGTTGTAAGTTGAGCAAAGATGATGATTCGAAGTCTACAAATTAGAGACAATATAGGTCAATGATTGGCAGCCTACTATATGTGACAACATCCAGATCAGATGTAATGCAATCAGTTGGACAGGTGGCACGATTTCAAGCAACACCAAATGAATCACATGTATTAGCAGTAAATAGGATTTTCATATATCTCAAAGGAACAAAAGAGTTTGGATTATGGTATCCAAAAGGAAAAAATCTATCACTTATTGCCTACATAGATGAAGATTGGGCAGGTTGTATTGATGACCGATGAAGCACCAGTGGAGCAACGTTCTACTTAGGTGAGCATTTGGTATCATGGCTAAGCAAGAAACAATCATCAATATCTCTATCTACATTCAAGGCAGAGTATATTGCAATAGCATCATGTTGTACACAGGTTCTTTTGATGAAACAAACTTTGACAGATATACAGGTTGAGTATGATGAGCCCATTCCAATATATTGTGATAATACAAGTGCCATCAATATCTCAAAAAACCCGGTGATGCACTCCAAGACGAAGCACATTCCAATTAATTATCACTTTCTACGGGAACATGTTGCAGAAAAGAACATCATAGTTGAGTATGTGGGCACAAAAGAACAAGTGGCAGACATCTTTACAAAACCACTTCCATGGGAAGCCTTTGAATATCTTTGCTAAAGACTTGGAGTTATTTCTACTCCAAAATGAATGCTTTTTGAATGCTTATCTTATATGTCTTAGATGTACACGAGGAAGCACCATAAGAGGACAGTTCAGTCAGGGGGATAAACCCCAGATGGAAAGGTACCTTTGTCATTGATGACAAAGGGGGAGAGATTTATCAGATGCAAAGGACAGAGGCATGGTTCCAGGGGGAGTAGATTTATCAGATGCAGAGGACAGAGGCATGGTTCCAGGGGGAACAGATTTATCAGATGTAGAGGACAGAGACAAATTTATCAGATACAAAGGACAAAGGCATGGTTCCAGGGGGAGCATGAGTGATATGATTTCATTATTGCATCAGAGTTTTTCCATCAATGCCAAAGGGGGAGATTGTTGATTAAGGTTGGTTGTCATTGATGTCAACCCTTGAAGAAATCCCCACAACACAAAGGTTTGGGTAATGGACCCAAGATTGTTTTATGTAAATATGACTCATTATTGTCTTGTCATGGTTGATAAGAAGTAAATATGGATGAACTCAAAAGTGGTCCCCTTATGGGGAAAGCCCTCACGAGAAGACGCTTTGTGGAGTAAGAGAACCCATGCTTAATTGTGGAATAATGAGATGAAGGACAATGAATTTGTCAGTTAAACTATCCTAGATGGATAGTGCTTATCATTCCATTTCCGGTGGTATGTGGAATGTCACATAACTCCTCACGGTTAGAGTGTTATGGCCATGAGAAGTTGGAGACCCCAGGTTTGGGTAATGAATTCCTTGAAGTGCTCTGTGATTCTTTCTTTTGACACCCTCTTTTCCTCCCACAACTGAATGATTACGTCTTGCACCTCTCTGAGATGTATTTTGAGCTAATTTGCATTCCCTGCTCTACTCTGCGACGATGGCGTTTCAATAGTCCTTTCTGCCAACTGTCTTCTTAATTCTCTGTTTTCCTGATATAATTCGTGATAGCGAGTTGCACTTGCTTCATCTACTGTGACGACTCCTGAACATCCACGTTTTCATCGCCTGACCTCCTCCATATTTCAACAATTCCCCTGCTTGAACCCTCAACACGTTTTAGCCAAACAACGCACATGACTAATCTCTCGGCAGCAGACTGGGTGCGCGATTAATTGGGATCTTGGATCTCCTCAAGTTTCTTAAACAACCTTTGCCTACCTCTTTTTCAGGGTGTTGGCTGGTGGGTTGGCGAATCTTCTATTCCCTTCCCTGTGACATCTTCCCTTCTCTCCCCTGCGTTGCAGAATGTTGTTTCCCTCGCAGATGGACGAATGTCTCCTTTGGGGTCTTTGGGGATGTCAACCGAAATGAAATGAATACCAGTCTTTTTTCAACCGTCTCAATTCTTCAACCACCATCAACTTTATCAATGACAAATGGGATAATGTTTTTCTCGGTTGGTCATCCTCGGCCTGGATGTTGTCTGTCATCCTTTCCAAGCTTCGATGCAAGAAGGAAGGTAGGTTCAAAGGTTTTTTCCTTGTGAAGTGCATCAACAACCTGATGTGATATGGGTACACTCTGTCAAACCTTCCTTCACAGGTGAAATACCTTTGGATTACCTTTAGGAGATTTTGGAAAGGCTCCTGGAGGTATTGGCTTAGAACGCCTGCTTCGATTTTCCCATTTAGGCAGTTGGGATTGATAAAGTCATTATAGCATAAAATGTCTAAAGGCATGTCTTTAAACCACTTTTTACCGTGCAGAGGGATATCCGTCATAGCTGACAGAGTTTCCTTTGTCACTCGGAAGGTGATTCCCGCAATGGTCACACAAAACCCATTAAAACTGAGGGAGAACTATTCAACCAGCTTTGCATTGTACCCTTTGATCTTTTCACAAAAGCACATACATCTGACCTGTTCAAAATATGCCCTGATTTTTGGATCTTCGTTTATTAATGCCAGGTCTTGAGGCTCAAACCTCACGTCCCTGCCACTTCTCACCTTCTTTCTTATGCTTTGGGATGCCAATATATACTTGTTTCACGTGCATGGTAATGAACAATAACACCCTCTCTACGTGATAAATAAGAGTGATGTACTTCACAGAGACTGTTGGAAAGGTAGTGACATAAACTTTGCTCGACAAGAAAAATCGACCATAGGAGTCCACGACTCGACAGTAAGGCGTGATGGAAAATTCCAGCGTAGTAGGATATCGACGTGGTGGCAAATGACAATGGGAGGCTTGTCACGGTAGGGAATCGCAACGAAAATTTCCGGCATGGTAGCAAAGTACTGGAGACTTGTCACGTGACATAGAATTTAGGCGCAGAAAGAAATTCAACGCGACATGAAGAAATTCCAAAGAAGAAAGGTTGACCACGAGAAGAAATATCGTCCAGTTCGCTAGTTTGAAGTGAACTCCAGCTGGCTTTAAACAATGGCTGAAAACGATGAAGGAGACGTGGTAACTTGAATGAACAGACTCACAATACGAACGATGACAATCAACTTTCCCACAACGAAGGGCTCCAGGGCTTGCAGAAAAAACCAGAGACAATACACAAATTCAGAAAGTAAAGGAGAGGCATGCAAGGTGACCAGTATTTATACATGAACGGGTAAGAAATGGAATAATGCCAGAGGACAATAAATCCACGACGACGAGAAGTTTGGAAGCAGGTTGAATATTTTCATAGCAAACTCGTGCGACAGGTACACTTTGAAGTGTGCAAAGTACAAATGATAAGAGCAACAAAGTATACATGATATGAGTGCTGTGAGTTTTTACTTTTCTGACTTCATAATTAGGTGATGAGGTTCATTATTTCCATCGATGTGACCTTCATCCCAACAACTTGCCTCGATCTCTGGCATGTAACTTCCCCTTTTCTGACAGGACTCAATCTTTCAGGAAATGGACCTTTACAAGTTGCACATGACTAATCATTACGCCCTTTCCCAATTCCAAGGGCTAGACCCACTACTTGTTGATTTCAACCCATTCGTTATTCGGTTCCTGACCCCACACACTTTGACACATGAACTACGACTCATCTAGGACTGACTCTAACTGTAAAAATTACGGTGCTAACAACTCCCAAAAATCTACCAAGTGTTGAGTTCCCATGTTGGGAATGTCACACATTGTTCCTATGTAACTAAGGTAAAATGCTTTTATTCTATAGAATTTGGGTGAATCATTTTAGAAAAAAATGAAAATTGGCTAATATTTTTTTGGAAAAAAACATAGAAAACTAGGTAATGGCCTAAATTTAGCCCCAAAAATATTAAGTGCAAAATTTGAGTTTCTAAAGTGCAAAATCTAGTACTAAGTGTTTTAATATTTGATTTCAAAATTGCAAAATTAAATTCAAAAAGTGATAGTATAAAATCACATTTAGAAAGTATCAATATAAGTTTCCAAAAGGTGCAAAATCAAATTCCAAAAATATAAATAATGAATCCAATTTTGGAACATGATATTGACACATTTGAAATTAGATTTTACATAATACAAACTCCCATTTTAAACTTTGAAAAAAACAATTTATCTTAAAAAAAAAAAAAATTTAAATTAATTCAAATTTAATAAATTAAAGTCCAAGGACACTTGGAACCACCTGGACAATGTCCGAGGACACTTGGAACCGGGTTGCCAGGGGATTTATTAACCCCAACCGCCAGTGCACGGACATTAACTTCCCCATGGCTCACACCATGAGGAGAGTTATGGTAGTGCGCCTGGCTAGACTGACTGGGTTAATGGTCGCGCGAGCAAGCCAAACCAGGCGCACCAAGACCAGGTTGGTTGTCAACTCGAATTCAATGGAAAAAAGGGTTGTCAACTCAGGGATGAGCAACAACAAACAGGCTTTCGCCCTAGTGTATTCCTCCATTCTTCATCTTCCTTGGTGTATTCCTCCTTTCTTTCTCTTCGACTCTCCTAAGAGTTCTAGCATTGTTGTTCTCTGTGTTTTTTTTCTCGAGCACAAGCATCATCTACCTTGGCTCTGATACCCTCCTCCCGCCATACTCGCTCAGTCCCCACAAGCTCCTTCACTGCATTTCCACCAGTGCCTTCTCCCGCTCCTCCCAACACCATTTCTCAACCTCCATCCCCGCAACCCTTCACCTCCATACTCTCCCCAACATGCCCGTGGAAAGAGGGAAATCCAAGAGGGGTGCTAGTTATTACAACACTCTCTTTGTCGCAATAGACTCTCCCCCTCCCAACTGGCTCTTATTGCATTTCGCAAGCCCTTGGAACACCAACCAGAGGTCGCAGGAGGCTCCTCAGTCCACTCCTCTTCAGGTCCATGGCATCAACTCGATAAAGGAGGAAGCGTCATCCTCATGTGCACACATTCCTCCATCCACCCCTCTTTTGCTCCATGGCCTAAGCTCGGTTAAAGAGGAGGCACCACCTTCGTGTGCGCGCTCTCCTCTAGCCACCAATCTCTTGGCCCCCCCAATTGTCAATCCACAGGACCCCTACTATGACGATGGTAGCTGCATGGTGGAGGAGGAAATCCGCCCAAGATGGCAGGTGGAGGAAAACGCAGCGGCAACCAACGAGATCACCACAGAGGTAGCTGGCAAGGAATAGGAGGAGGAGCAGCGTCAACAATTCGCAAACCGCTTCACGCAGGAGCACCTCCAACTCCTCTTTGAAATCAGGCAGAAACAGGACGATCATATGCACTCTCAGAGCATCCTTGGCCAAATGATGGAAATTTTGTTCGACGCACTAGCGGATGCTCCTGCGCATTCCAGATGCCCAACATGCGGCCATCGGTTCACCCCGATCTACACAATTCATGGACAACCAGGCTCGACAATGGAGTGAAGTTTCCAGGTTATGGTTCTTCGTCAATTCCAGTTGCAGGATTAATGGCTTAGTTTACCATAGCAGTATGATAGAAGAACATACCATTTTTTCATATACTGTTTATGTAGTTTTGTTAATAGCAGCTCTCTCAATAGTTGGTCTTAGAGACCTTCCAAATACTGTACACAATTTTTTGTTTACGCAAATAGGATGCAAAATTTTGTGTAAGCATTTTTGTTCAAACAACTCTAGCATACAGGATGATGTGTCAATCTCAAAACATCTAAGAGCCACCTATTCTGGTTTCCCATCTGTGATAGAATAGGTGACCCACACTTGTCATTGTACAACTTACAAATATCATTAATATAAAAATCTACTTTTATTTAAAAAAAACTATTTAATTAAAATGATAAATATTTAAAATAACTTTTATGTGAATCTGGTAACCTGACCAAACACTAGAAATTACTCTATCCATACATGGAACATGGAAACTACGCACGTGGGAAGTTGCCTTCCTAAACGACCAGAGTAAAAGTAATTGCTCATTTCAATTGGTGGCAGATGTTTCCAACTATACCTGAATGCATAGATCTGCCCCATAAGTGTTTAGTAACCTCCATAATGTGTAAAGTGTCTGCCCCTATTTCTTGTTCTTGCCCCTCACTTTCTCCAGCAGCGAGAACGTCGATTCAGTCCGAAGATAAACCAATTGAAGTAACTAATGTAAGAACATATTTTAGATTGAAAATATTTTAGAGTTAAGATTGAAGTAATTGTTTTTATTTTTATTTTTTTATTATTATTATATAAATGTGTATGAAATTATAATTTTTGTTGTTTAAATTATATTTTTAAAATGTATTTTTAAAATGTATACGAGCCATGGTATAGAGCTCCCTCTTAAAACACCGTTCCACTTCCTTGGAGTTTTCTATCTTCATTGTTTTCACAGCCACCACATTGCCATTGCTCAGAACGCCTCTGTACACAGTGCTGATGCTGCTGCTTCCGATTATGTTATCCGCACTGAATGAGTCCGTCGCATTCTCTAAATCTCTTCTAGTAAATCTCGTCAATAGCTCTTTAGGCATATTGATTTCCTCCGATTCCATAATATTCTTTCTGCTTCTGCCCCGATAACAACGAATAAATACAAAGCAAAAGAGTAAAAGGACTATTTGCTGCTATAACTGTAGCAACCAGAAGAATGGTATGCCGACGAGAATGGAGAGGTCCCTTTGTGGCGCAGGGCCGCTTTGGGAAGACCACACCGCAAAGCTTATTGTTTCCCAAGAAACTGGTCGAATTAAAACTTGTCAAAATCCCAACTTGAGGAATGAGACCTTGAAGTTCATTGTGCGAAAGATTGAGAGATTTCAAGCTTGTCAAGTTTCCCAACTCAGATGGTATGTTCCCCGTGAGCATATTTGAAGATAAATCCAGACTTATCAAGAGCTTAAGTTCTCCTAATTCTGTCGGGATCTCTCCTTCTAAGAGATTGTTTGACAGATTTAGAAATAGGTCCAAGTTCTGCAGACGTGATAGAGCCACAGGCATCTGATCTTGCAGAGCATTTCTCGATAAATCGAGACCCCGAAGACCGCTGCATCCACCCAGAGAAGAGGGGATTGCTCCCAGCAGATTATTATTAGACAGATCCAGCAACTGCACCATTTTCATTCCTCCTAGCTCAGATGGTATTGGACCACTCAATAGGTTATGCGACAGATTGAAGTTTATCTGTAATCCCTTCAAGCTGGCCATTGATCTGGGAATGGAACCTGTAAGCTTGTTACGAGAAATGTCCATATTTTGGAGTCTCGTGCACTTTCCCAGGCTCGAAGGGATCGTGCTACTGAGCATATTGCAGGACAAGTTGAGAAAAGTCAGCCATTCGAGTTTTGATATTGCGTCTGGAATGGCGCCTGTGAGTTTATTCGAGTCAAGCCTCAGCTCCGCAAGCTCTCTACAACTAGAAATCTCGATTGGAATTGTTCCAGTTAAGGAATTTCTGTGCAGGTAGAGTCCTTGAAGGTGAGTGAGGAGACCTAAAGATGGAGGAACGGAGCCGCTGAAATAATTGCTCCCGAGGTTCAGCGAATATAAATTTGTAAGATCGCCGAGCTCCACTGGAACTGTTCCGGCGAACACATTATCAAATAACGAAAGCAGCACCAACTTTTCTAGCTTGCTGATTCCTTGTAGAGAGCCTCTGAACTTATTTCTGGAAAGGTCAAGCTTTCGAAGGAGCGAACAGTTATACAAGGCAGGTGGGATCTCTCCCGACAAGCGATTAGCACCAACTGACAAAAAATTGAGCATGCTCAATTTACTTATTTCTGGAGGTATTCGCCCTGTAAACCGATTTCTGGAGGCGGAGATATTAACCAAGTTGGAACAATTGAAAAGGCTTGGGGAAATAGAACCCGAGAGTTGATTGTCATGGATGGTAAGCATTTGTAATTTAGAGAGAAAGCCGAGGCTTTCGGGAATGGGTCCTGAGAGATGATTACTATAGAGTGCCAGAAGCGTAAGATTAGAGCAGTGACCTAGACTAGCAGGAATCCCTCCTGTCAGTTTGTTAATGAACAGGGATAGATTTTCCAAGGATGGAAGAGATCCAAGCTCAGATGGTATGCTACCAGTCAACTGGTTGTTTGAGAGCTCCAGTCTAACCAAAAATTTGCATAGAGAAAGACTATGTGGAATGCTCCCAGATAAGTTGTTTTTATAGAGCAACAACACTTGTAGCTGAGAAAGCTCCCCAAACTCCTCCGGAACGGAACCTCTGATGTTGTTTTTATACAAAGCAATCTGGACAAGGTTTCTGCAGG
>ML779682.1:294218-307951 GCA_009831015.1 Picea engelmannii | reverse complement strand
CTGTAGGCCTTAATTTAGTGGGAATCTTATTGTACATCTTGTTAAATCTTTTTGAGAAGTCTGAAACAGATTCCCCCTCTTTCCTCTTAAGTGACCCAAATTTTGTAATATAATAAATAAAATCTTTTTTATCCCCCCAATGCCTCAAGAATGAATCATCCAGAGCCTTAATCCCAACAATATATCCAGGGGTCAAAACCATAAACCATTTCCTATCCTCACCATCAAGGCCCTGTACAAAAACTCTCATCCACACATCTTCATTTTCAATGTTAAGATTATCTGCATAACTATAAAAAGATGAAAGGTGTTCTTTTGTAGTTATGTCTTCCTCCCGTGTGAACTTGGGCATGTAATTAAGGTAGTCTCCAACTAGGAGAGCATTCATAGGCTGAGGTAGAATGAGAGGAGCATATCTAGTAGACACTACAACATCCATCATGTTTATAGGAATATTAGCACCTGCCATTGGGATGTGAAATGTAGGAGAACAAGGGGGAGATGGAGATTGGACATGTGGGACTGCAATTGTGTTTCTAGGGGAAAAGGGAAATGATTGAATGTTGGAGGAGAATAATATGGGGTTCAAGGGAAAATAAGTTTCCCCCTCTTTAGATACAACAAATTTTATATGAGGAGGAATAGAAAAACCCAAAGTGGAAAAATCTTCTAAGCTCCTGGGTCTAAACCACTTTACATTATCAGGGGAAGAAGGGGTTTTAAAAATTTCTCCTTCTAAATGAAGACTAGCAGGAGGAAGTTCATTAGGAAAAATTTCAAAATCTAAACTTCTGGAAACTCCAACAGATGGTATAAAAGGAGTATTAGATACAACTAGTAGAGTTTTAAAAGGGGAATTATGTAAATTACCAGAATCACTTGGTACAACAGTTGAAAGCCCTTCTTGAGGGGTCTTTCCTTTCTTGATAATATTTTATGGGTCAACTTCAGGTGTTGCCAGAGGTAGTTTTGGAGTAGACCTCGTGTGTCTACCTTTGGGAGCCACAACTGAAATAGTGGATTCGCCAGGTGCAAGTTGCAATCTTCAAGGTACTGATTTCTGAGGCACCTTTCAGAATCATAATTTATTTGTCGTTCAATCCCAAGGAAATGTCTTCAATTCATTCCATGACAACGACACCAAGAATGTTAACACTGAGAGTCACCCTCATATTGCAAGAGGATAATCCCAATACCCATCAAAATGTTTGTGGATGTAGTTTTATGAGTGGAGGTCAAATGAACAAAGATCAGTACAAGAATGATTTAACACAAAAACTGGACAAGCAATGCATGGGGAAATGAGGTCCTCATTAACTTCAGTCAATGGTTTAAGGCTAAAGGTGAGCAGAAGGAAGACTTAGTGAGAAAGGTGGGAAAGTATTCCATCAACATCCAACCTTCAAGCAACTTGGTGAAGAAAAAATCAGGCACAAGAGGACTCTTAAACTCAAGTTTAAGATACTAAAACATATCACAACAACATTATAATCAAACCTCCATTACAACACAGCTACAACAACTCATCTGGATCATCCATGCATGAGTGTTTCAACATAAGATGAAACAAGACAAAAAAAGAGAATATTGAAACATGTCACAACAACATTATAATCAAACCTCCATTACAATACAACTACAACAACTTGTTTGGATCATCCATGCGCGAGTGTTTCAACACAACATTAAACAAGATGATGAAAGAAGCTGACTTATATTATTGAGAAAGTCTCAAGTCTCATACATAACCAGAGAACAATTCTGGTATCAAAATATTACAAAATAGGGAGCTCTGATCAACCATTCGACGAGCATAACAAAATATTGAACTGACCTATTTATACTCATATTAGTGAACAACACTAGGAGAGTCCTCTGACCATCCCATCCAAGGATTTTTGTCTATGTATCCTTGTGTCAGATTGTGCATGTTTCCTCCTGTCAGTATGGGCCTGCAAGAAGAAATCGTCCATCGCGGTACCTCGGGATGACAATTATGTCTCCTTGGCCATAACTTCCATGCTTTTTATTTATGGACTGAGTTGAGGTTTCAACTACCATTCCTTGTTCATTAATTGAATCCTCCTCAGGATCGAGGTGTGGCTGGACGACTAGTAGGAGACCACGTGTTGTTGTTGGATAACACATTATACGCACAAGTGATTTCGGGGCCGTCAAAAGCAGTTTGGACTCACACCGCTTTTAGGACCAAAATGAACCATCTTCCGCCACGTAGCCTCCCCGCAATACAGTGGTTTGGATTTCGGCTCGCCTTTGGATTTTAACACCCGTGCAACTTGTGGCGCATAAATGATTGGTGGCCTACTATTTTAGCACCCCCTCCAAAGATTTACTCGCCTGCCAACTATGGAATCCTTCCAACCACGTTTAGATATGACACTAAACTAAACTGCACGGGGGGGATCTTCGCTACTGAAAATTGTACCTACCTATTTTCCCGCGCTCATGGATGTCACCTGAAACCCTGAACAACTTCATGTGATAACACATTCTATATCTAAACTCTTAAAGTATATCAATACACTATAACGATTCTTTTATGAAAATAATTCACTCCTATTCACTTACCTCTTAAGGTAGGGTGACTTCTCAATGATCTAAGCTCCAAATACAATATACTTCCACACATGTTCCATAAGGAGGACTCCACTCTTATTTGTAGCTAGTTAAAGAACCCTAATCATAACCACCTCCTAACTACTTTGTGGATCTTCTTCAATGAGGCAACATTATATTTACTCCATGCTAACTAACTAGTGGATTTTATTTAATTATAACAAACATGGTGAACATAACCACCTTACATTGAATGACCACCACATCTATACTATAATTACTCTAAAGGGCCCTTGCCCCCCCCCCATTACACCCCTAGGGTGGATCCCAACATTTTTTTCCAAGCCAAATCTCTGTGGCTTCATGAGACAATAATTCAAGCTCTTTATAGTGGTGTTGAGGCCTCAAATAGACCCAATTCACTAACCTCGGGGACCCCCATTTTTATATTTTTTCATCTTCGAATGTGCATTTCTTGACTCATTTTACTTGTAATGACCATCTTTTGATTTGCATGAAAGTTCAGAGTACTAATAATGAATTGGGTTTTTCCCTTATACTTTTGAGTGCAATGCCTTTGGTTCTCAACATTAAGATTCCATGACTTATTTGGTGTTAGCCCTAAGTTGGTTTCATCTTTCACATTTATTGCGTAAGATTCCATGTGATAATCCTTTTCTTTTGCCCATTTCTTATGGAGTGATTGACATGTGTTTTAGTTACATAGCACATAAGATATATGTGTAGCACTCTCATGAAATTGTCATGGAGAAGCAAATTTTTCCCATGGCAACCATTGAATATTTAACATAATTGAAATTTGGCAAGATGCAAAAGAGAAGCATATTAAAGGTTTGCACCTCAAGATTGAATGAATTTATCACTAGAGTATTGAATGAGGAGTATAGCAAGGTTAATACATGAAGTGATTATTTATGACCAATAACTCTATAATGTCATCTCATGCCTCCCCATGTTATTCGATAAGCCTTTACCTCTCTTGTGATTTGACCTCTTTCATGCATTGGTGTTTACAAGGTTATAACATACAAATATCTTTACTAGATGAGTAAATGCTTGAAGAAATATGTTACTAAATTTACTAAAACACTCATGCTCTTAAATGTAGTATCTTCAATACTTTGCATAAAGTTATCCTCGATGGATTTTGGTCGTGTTCTATCTTCATCTTCCATGTTTCTTGGTTGAAAATGGTGATTATATGATGTTTTGGATGGGTCAATCCTCTTCACACTCGTGAAAATGGGTTTTTAAATTCTTCAGGTAATCTAAGAATGAATTTTTTAGTCTAAACTTTGATGGCATTTTCTCGCTTAATGCATAAAATGATAATTGGCGTCTTTTACATTCTTGTTTATTATAACAATTATTGATTTATGGATTATGTAATGAATTGGTTTAACATATTTTCAAATCCATCCATATGTGTAGGTAAAACAAGCCTCAACCATGGTATTGGAAATGTGGAGGCAAGCTTGTTAATTTTAAATGACAACCATTCAACAAAGTCAAGAGGATGTCAAATTAGTAACAATAAGTGAGCAAAGCGGTGTGTACATGATCCTCATAGATTGACTTTTCCTTTAGGCTCTCAAATGTCATTGTTGGATACTTTGCATCAAGAATTTCATGAATTGTTTGATTTCATTTGATGGCATCTTTCATTTTTCTTGATGATGATTTCATGATAATTAACTTTTTCATGTTTTGGTTTTAATTTTATTTTCTTGTGAGGCCTTGATCTTGCATACGATTTCCCTTAGCCCCATTTGCACACTTGATTATTCATTGGCTTATGTGATCTCATGGTTTGGCATCCTTCAATGCTTACTTTGTGTAGGTCACTATATGTCATCTCCATGGGATTAATAACAAATAGAAAACTACAACTATAACCTTTTGACAAATGGTATGATAGATTGGGTATTGGATTACTAAGAAAGGAATGAGCCACTGACATAAGCACATGAAAATGGAATGATTCTATGACATACAAAGGAGAGATAGATAACATATTAGAGCATATGATAGTTATGCCATGCCACATCTAATGAAAAATTATTATAACCATGCTATCCCCCACTTCTAGGGATAACTAAGGAGATAATATCTCTAGGCACTCAGGTTGTAGACATGGAGTACCGAGAGGCAGCCCGACACACAGAGCCCTTCATTCAGCGCACATCACCATACAATCGATGACAACAATGTCCACCATGTATAGCTTGGATAACAGAGGAAAACATGTCTTTCTCCATGAGGTAACAAGTCCAGTATTCAACATAATTGGCGTTGTTCCAATCAGTTAAAACATTCAAGGGGTCTCTGGCGATGGATCTCTTGAATGCCATCAGACCTTCAACTTCAGTAGCTGTAGCAATAATACAGATTGGAAATATTGGCAAAAGGAGAATCTAGAACGCCAAGGGTACCATTCTCATATCGAATCAAAGTTGAATCAATATTGTGAAGTGGGATCATGTTCTGCAATATGCTCAGCGGCACGATCCCTTTATAATATAAATGTTGTTTGTCAGCGAGTGCAATTTGGATCATCTTAAACATTAAAAAAGTATCACGTATGTAAAATAGTCGGGTAGACTTTTTGAAAGATATGAATGAATCCAGTAAAGTGAGCGCCCATGGTTGTGGCCGGTTTTGCTACACAGACAGAGAGCCGTGATGAGTTTTGTCAGGAATCCCGTAAAGTGAGCGCCCATGGTAATGGGCGGAAGTGCTACAGACTGTAGAGACAGAGAGCCGTGATGAGTTTTGTTTGGAATGACAAGTTGGCACCACGTCACGTGGACAAATATGACCCTAATGCAATTAGAGTTTCCCGTTCCACGTGGATTTCCTTGAAATCTTAACAATAACATCTCTTGTTATGATGATGTGCACTAAAATCCTCATTAATTGGGCAGAACGTGGATAAGATTATATCTAGTGCCCCGCACAGTTCTAAGAGTAACAGTTGGTGGCCATATTCTTACTGCATGAACATGGACTAAAATTGAGGTCTCACCTACAAGTCTCCTAGGGGTATTCTCACCCCTTTCTACTCACTATGATCTCTACAACCCTCAATTCATGTAGAAGTTTCTTAACTTTTATTTCCATAGAAATCAAGTCTTATTCCATAGCTTACATTTTAGTTGTATTGTTTGTTTACTTCTTTTGTATTATGTTAAAGTGAGCAGCTCTAATAGACATGGACATACTTTATTATTTTTTTATATTGATCCTTAACTTTTAAACATGAATCACAAATAAGATATTATAAATGTTCAAAACTTCATTCTATTAGCATTGAGAGTTACTCTCACATTGTAAGAGGATAAACCCAGTACCCATCAAAATGTTTGTGGAGGTAGGTTTATTAGTGGAGGTCAAATGGACGAAGCTCAGTACAATAATGTTTTAACACAGAAACTGGACAAACAATGCATAGGGAAATGAGGTCCTCATTAACTTCAGTCAGTGGTTTAAGGCTAAAGGTGAGCAGAATGAAGACTCAGTGAGAAAGGTGGACAAGTCTGCCATGAGCATCCAACCTTCAAGTAGCTTGGTGAAGAAAAACTCAAGCACAAGAGCACTCTTGAACTCAAGTTTAAGATACTGAAACATATCATAACAACATTATAATCAAACCTCCATTATGATACAACTACAACAACTTGTCTGGATCATCCATGCACGAGTGTTTCAGCATAAGAGGAAACAAGACAACGAAAGAGAATATTGAAACAGGTCACAACATTATAATCAAACCTCCATTACAATACAACTACAACAACTCGTTTGGATCATCCATGCACGAGTGTTTCAACGCAATAGTAAACAAGATGATGAAAGAAGTTGACTTCTATTACTGAGAAAGTCTCAGGTCTCATACATAACCAGAGAACAATTTTGGTATCAAAATATTACAAAATAGGGAGCTCTGCTCAACCATTCGACGACCATAACAAAATCTTGAATTGATCTATTTATACTCAGATCGGTGAACAACGCTAGGAGATTCATCTGGCCATCCCATCCAAGGCTTTTCGTCTGTGCATCCTTCTGTCAAACTGTGCGTGTTTCCTCCTGTATATCAGACGCAAACTCAGATTAGTATGGGCCTACAAGAAGAAACCGTCCATCGTGGTACCTTGGGCTGATAGTTCTATCTCCTCGACCATAACTTCCATGCTTTCTATTTATGGACTGAGATGAGGTTTCAACTACCAGTCCTTGTTCATTAACTGAATCCTCCTCGGGATCGGAGCATGGCTGGATGATTAGCGGGTGACCACGTGTTACTGTTGGATACAATATTATACGCACAAGTGATTTCGGGGCCGTCGAAAGCGGTTTGGACCCACACCGCTTTCAGGCCCGAAATGAACCATCTTCTGCCATGTAGCCTCACCACAATACCACGGTTTGGATTTTAACGCCCATGCAGCTTGTGGCGTTGAAATGATTGGTGGTCGTTGATCTGATCGCGATCTGTGATCTGGGCATGCCTACTATTTTAGTGCCCCCTCAAAATCTTTCCTCGCCTGCCAACTATGGAATCCTTCCAACCGCGTTTAGAGGTGGCGCTAAACTGAACTACACAAGGGGGATCTTTGCTGCTAAAAAATGCACCTACCTGTTTTCACGCACTCATGGTTGTCACCTGCGACCTTGAACAACTTCATCTGATAACATTGGCTCCACATGGGATGGCATGCTCCCTGTGAGCTCCCAAGAACAAGCAGTTTTAGTGCCTTAGCTTTTGGGTCATGGGGTCACTTATTCAAAGAGAGATCAAAGAGAAAGTGGTATTTACAATGGATGGAAAGAAAATCATGGCTTAAGAAAAATATTTTTTCAGAAAACGCCCATTGATAGGGCCACCAGAAACTTCAGAATCCTCCAAGTTTTGCAATTTATAAGTGTTATTTGAAAATACCTCAGAAATATTGAAAGGACCAATCCATAAGGCTTCAAATTTACCATGTTTTCCTTTGTCTTTCTTGGTTGCATCCCACTTGAGCACTAGATCAACTAGCTGAAAATCTTCCTTGCTTACCTTCTTGTCAAAGGATCGTTTTATCTTTTGTTGATGGTCCTGACCTTTATCAAGTAGTTTCTCCCTGGCTTGATGTACTTCTACCAGCTATTGTATCCTCCTGACCATATTATTAGGTTGTCCTTGGTAGTCCCGGAGGAATTTTTCCACAAGTAAGGCATGATGAGTAGGAAAGATAGCCTCAACCCCATATACAAGATGAAAAGGGGAAACACCAAGTGACCGCTTTGTTGTAACTCTGTCAAACCATAAGACAAATTTCAGCTTTGAGTCCCATGCTTTCTTATTGTCTTCTAACAATTTCTTGATGATCTTTATGAGGATCTTGTTAGAGGACTCCGCCAAACCATTTCCTTGGGGGTAGTAAGGAGTAGAATGGACTAATGTAATCTCATACTGTTCACATAACTTGATCAATGGTTCAGCTTTGAAGGAGGTAACATTGTCAGTAACAATCCTACTTGGACAACCAAATTTGGACATGGTTTTTATCCACTTGGTGAAATAATCATTGGCAGTCAAAATCCACTTGTGTTGACCACTTGAGGTTGGGTGGATTTCTCCAATGAAGTCAAGACCCCACTGTTGAAAAGGTCTAGAAACCACCACATGTTTCAAAGGCAAAGATTTGAGCTGCTTCTTTCCAGAAAATTTTTGGCATTTGACACAAGCTCTAATCTTTGCACAAACATCAATAAAGAGGCCAGGCCAAAAATACCCATCTCTGAGGATCTTATAATCTGTAGTTCTCCAAAAATGATGGGCCCCACATAAGTTGTCATGAAAATCAATTATGGCCTTTTGGGCCTCTTGTGGATCTAGACATCTCAAAATAACTCCTAGAGGATCTTTCCAATACAAAACTTGATCAATGAGACAATATTTGATTGCCTTAAGTTTCAAAGCTCTCACTTTGTTCTTTTCCAAGCCATCAAGAGGCCGCAACTTTTGTAGAAAATATATGATGTCTTTATACCAAGTGCATTCTGCCAAGTTGGGGTTGATATGAGAGATTTTATCGACAAACTCAGCTTGCCGATTTTCTGAGTTTATGTTCATGAAATTAACCCCCAAAGCTTTGAAATTTGATTAAGCTAGCAAGCTGGTTAAACCTTGGCCTTTCACCAATTTAGTGGGCTTCATTTCAAGGCCAAATTATGGAATTTTAGTAATCCATTTGTTCCTCTTCCCATCTATGTCAGGCTGGATCAATATCTCTTTCACTAAGGATGAAGGGACATATACAACAATCTTTGAATGCAGAACATATACTCTAAAATCCTTGAGGGCTTTGACCAAATAATAAGCTTTCTTTTCCATGATATCATATCTCATTTCTACATTCCTCAATTCTCTGTTGAAAAAGGAAATAGGCTGCTCTAACCCTTTTGTATTTTTCTGTAGCAAAACAACAACTAATGTGTCAAATGAGGCAAAGGAAAATATCGAAAATTCCTTAGAATAGTCAGGGATGATGAGCACAAGTGCTTCATTCAAGGCCTTTTTTATCTGATCAAAAGATTCTCGAGCCTCAACAATCCATTTCATCTCATTTCCCTTTCTAAGCATGGTTGTAAAGTACTTCACTAATTCAACAAAGTTAGAGATGAACCTTCTTAGAAAATTGATCTTACCCAAGAAAGACTGAACCTCTTTCTTAGATCTAGGAAAATGTAAGGTCTGGATGGCCTCTACTCTACTTAGATCAATTCTTACCCCTTCTGCTGACACAATGTGCCCCAATAATTTACCTTCCTTCATAGAAAACAAATATTTCTTAGGATTTAGAGAGAGACAAAACCTTCTGCACTTCAAGAAGAACTTCTTCAAATAATGACAATGCTCTTTGTCATATTTTGAGAACAGTGTAATGTCATCCAGATAGATGACTACAAATTTGTCTTTCTCCCCGATAAAGGCAATGTCCATGGCCCGCTGAAAGTTTGCTCCTGCATTCATCAATCCAAAGAGCATTTTAGCATACATGAATGTGCCCCAAGGAGTAGTGAAGGATTTCTTCTCTTTATCTTCAGGTAGGATATAGATCTGATTGTAGCCAGAGAATCCATCAATCATAGACATCCTGGATGAACCAGTCACTCTTTGCAAAATGTGCTCCATCTTTGGAAAGGGGTAGTTATATTTTTTGGAGCTCCTGTTTAGATTCCTGAAATCAACACATAACCTGATTTCCCCATTTTTCTTCCTCACATGCACCAAGTTAGACACCCATTATGAATATCTCAAATGAATGATGATCTAGGCATCCAACAACGTTTTCACTTCTTTTTCCATAATAGGCAACAACATGGGATTTATCTGTCTGAGTTTCTGCCTAAAAGGCTTGGTCTCCTCTTTCAAAGGGATCTTATGTTCAATGATGTTGGTGTCATATGTTCTTAAATATTCATATTTCCAGGCAAACACATCAGAAAACTCTTTCAAAATCTTGACATACTCAACCCTTTGTTCCTTTGACAAATTGCTACACAATTTAACATACTTTGGTTCTTCCTTTGTTCCTAAATTGCATTCAGTCACATCAACATTTTCAATTGAACCTTTTATCTTTACAACCACATCATTTTTGTCAAACAATCTCTCCAAGGGGACAATTCCTTTTGGAATATGGTTACTGGGTAACTGAACAATATAATGGTCACCAATTTTATTCAGAAAAATATCAACATGAGGGCCTTCTTGAGTATCCTGATCTTCATCAATATGTAAAGCAGAAAATTCATCCACAATCTCAAGAAATATTTTTACCTCAAGATCATCCTAAAAAACCTTCCAATGTTTGACATTTTCAGGAATAGAGGGTCTATACTTTACTTCCACATCATACTTGAGTTTGTGGGGCAAAGGAACCCTGAACTTACTTGCTGAGACAACCAAGGAATCTGCCATATTGTTCTCCTCTCTTGGAACAAATGAGATATTAAAATCAAAGAAGAAACTATCAACAATATCCCAGACTTCATTTCTATAGGTCCTCAACCTGGGGTGCTTAGCTTGATACAAATTTTTGACTTGATGAACAATCAACTTAACATCTCCAAACACCACTAGCTCTTCAATCTTCATGTCTTTAGCAACCCTCAAACCTAAAAAAAGGGCTTCATATTCTTCCATATTGTTTGTTGTTTTAAATTCAAGCTTGTAAGACAAAGATATGGTCTGTTGGGTAGGGGAAAGAAAGACTACCCCAACACCAACACTCTCCCTAGAATAGGCTCCATAAAAAAAAATCTTCCAAACAGGGGTATTGGGTGGAGGATCTTCACAAGAGGTAACAGGTTGCTTTCTGATTTCAATAGGTGTTTTAGGAGCATTAGTGAGTTGTAACATACTGGTTCCTAAATCAATATCAACTGTAAAAATTGGGTGGTTGGTAGGATTTGCTTCATCACTTATAATGTAAGAAATTTGTGCTTCCCTATAAAGCCTTCTATGTTCCCCCCAAAACACAGGAATGGTGGCATATGAAAGATCCATATGCAAAGTTCCCCCTAGTATTTTGATCCAATATCTAGACAAGAGCATCCCAAACTTAGGGGGGACATCAGCCACCACAATATCCATGACCACATCTTTCATTGACAACCGAAACAAGGAAACAACTAGGTATTTAATAACCCCAAGACACTTCACCTTCCTAGAATCAAATGAGTATAGGTCATGGTAGTTTTTTTTTAATTCCAACCCAAGCTCATCCATGACAGTCTTAGGCATGAGGTTATGAGATGCCCCTGAATCCATCAAGCAGTTGTGCAACACTTTATCATGAATGTTCAATGATGTATAGAAAGGAGGGGATGCGTCATCCCTATCCTCTACCAAAGGTCCCAGTATGACAACTGGTTTTTCATCTTGGAGGTTGGCTCAATCTGTGGGATAAGATGAAGGTTCAGGCTGCGATATTTTGGAAAGGTACCTTTTGAACTCCTCATTCTTAATTATCTCCAAAAAGGTATAGGGAATTTAATCTTTTGAATCTCATTCTCAAAGCTAAAAAAGGAGGGAGGCTTCAAAATCTCCTTAACTTCTGGGGTAGGGATCTTAACCACTGCCTGGGGGTCTTGTGCCTCTTTTTCTTTGCTGCTAGCTGCTATACCCTTAACATGATTCTCTGCTCTAGTAGGATGATTAGGAAGGTCAGGCTTTCCCTCTTTCTTCTTTGACCTTAGGTTGTATCTATTTGGATTGCCATTGGTTCTTTCCCCTTTTCTCAGCTCATTTAGTTGGCTATCCATGAGAGACTCTTCATATGCATATTTGGTTAAATGAGGAGATGGAGAGGTGTCACCAAGACAATGGATTTCAGGATCTGCATCATCTTCCTCTCCTTATTCATCAGTAACAAGGTTATTTTGGAGAGGGGCTTGGATTTTTTGATCATCCCTATCCCTATTTCTTTGATCTCTTTGGATGATTTGAGGGGCATTATTGGGTCTTCTGAAATTACCCCTATTATCAACATTATGGGGGTTCCTATAGCTCTTATTTCCTTCAAATTTCAATTTCTCCATTTCTGTAGAAAGCGATTTTACCAGTTTTGTCAACTCATCCACTTGAGGGTAGGCAACAGAAGAATCATATGTTGAAACTTCATCCCTACCTTTTCTTCTGTCTCTATCAGATTTACTCCTAAGTTTGTCAACTGCCAATATATTAGACTCTACTTCAAGGGTTTCATCTTGCATATGAGCTAAAGAGGTATCTCTTCTTTCTCTCAACAAGAGGAAAAACTCAGGATCAAAAGCGCTCGCATAAGTAATCTTGGCAGAGGTTTATGTAGGCCTTAATTCAGTGGGAATCTTATTGTACATCTTGTTAAATATTTTTGAGAAGTCTGAAACAGATTCCCCCTCTTTCCTCTTAAGTGACCCAAATTTTGTAATATAATAAATAAAATCTTTTTTATCCCCCCAATGCTTCAAGAATGAATCATCGAGAGCCTCAATGCCAACAATATATCCAGGGGTCAAAACCATAAACCATTTCCTAGCCTCACCATCAAGGCCTTGTACAAAAACTCTCATCCACACATCTTCATTTTCAATGTTAAGATTATCTACATAACTATAAAAATATGAAAGGTGTTCTTCTGCAGTTATGTCTTCCTTCCCTATGAACTTGGGCATGTAATTAAGGTAGTCTCCAAATGGGAGAGCATTCATAGGCTGAGGTAGAATGAGAGGAACATATCTAGTAGCCACTATTGCATCCATCATGTTTCTAGGAATATTAACACCTGCCATTGGGATGTGAACTGTAGGAGAACAAGGGGGAGATGGAGATTGAACATGTGGGACTGCAATTGTGTTTCTAGGAGAAAAGGGAAATGACTGAATGTTGGAGGAGAATGATATGGGGTTCAAGGGAAAATACATTTCCCCCTCTTTAGATACAACAACTTTGATATGAGGAGGAGTAGGAAAACCCAAAGTGGAAAAATCTTCTAAGCTCCTGGGTCTAAACCACTTTACATTATCAGGGGAAGTAGGGGTTTTAAAAATTTCTCCTTCTAAATGAAGACTAGCAGTAGGAAGTTGATTAGGAAAACTTTCAAAATTTAAACTTCTGGAAACTCCAACAGATGGTATAAAAGGAATATTAGATACAACTACTGGAGTTTTAAAAGGGGAATCATGTAAATTACCATAATCACCTGGTACAATAGTTGAAAGCCCTTCTTGAGGGGTATTTCCTTTCTTGATAATATTTTATGGGTCAACTTCAGGTGTTTCCAAAGGCAGTTGTGGAGTAGACCTCGTGTGTCTTCCTTTGGGAGCCACAACTGAAACAATGGATTCGCCAGGTGCAAGTTGCAATCTTCAAGGTATTGATTTCTGATGCACCTTCCAGAATCATAATTTCTTTGTCGTTCAATCCTAGGGAAATGCCTTCAATTCGTTCCACGACAACGATGCCAAGAATGTTAACACTGAGAGTCAACCTCATATTGCAAGAGGATAATCCCAATACCCATAAAAATGTTTGTGGAGGTAGGTTTATGAGTGGAGGTCAAATGAACAAAGATCAGTACAAAAATGATTTAACACAAAAA
>ML779682.1:279882-292868 GCA_009831015.1 Picea engelmannii | reverse complement strand
TGATCAACCATTCGACGACCATAACAAAATATTGAACTGATCTGTTTATACTCAGATCAGTGAACAAGGTTAGGAGAGTCATCTGGCCATCCCATCCAAGGATTTTTGTCTATGTATCCTTGTGTCAGACTGTGCGTATTTCCTCCTATCAGATGCAAGCTCAGATCAGTATGGGCATGCAAGAAGAAATCATCCATCGCGGTACCTCAGGATGACAATTATGTCTCCTCGGACATAACTTCCATGCTTTCTATTTATGGTCTGAGTTGAGGTTTCAACTACCAATCCTTGTTCATTAACTGAATCCTCCTCGGGATCGGAGCATGGCTGGACGACTAGCGGGAGACCACGTGTTGTTGTTGGATACCACATTATATGCACAAGTGATTTCGGGGCCGTCAAAAGCGGTTTGGACTCACACCGCTTTCAGGACCGAAATGAACCATCTTCCGTCACGTAGCCTCCCTGCAATACCATGGTTTGGATTTCAGCCCGCCTTTGGATTTTAATGCCCGTGCATCTTGTGGTGCCGAAATGATTGGTGACCTGCTATTTTAGCGCCCCCCCCAAAGCTTTACTCGCCTGCCAACTATGGAATCCTTCCAACCGCGTTTAGAGATGGCGCTAAACTAAACTGCACAGGGGGGATCTTCGCTACTGAAAATTGTACCTACCTATTTTCCCGCGCTCATGGTTGTCACCTGAAACCCTGAACAACTTCATGTGATAACACATTCTATATCTAAACTCTTAAAGTATATCAATACTCTATATCGATTCTTTTATGAAAATAATTCACTCCTATTCACTTACCTCTTACGATAGGGTGACTTCTCAATGATCTAAGCTCCAAATACAATATACTTCCACTCATGTTCCATAAGGAGGACTCCATTCTTATTTGTAGCTAGTTAAAGAACCCTAATCATAACCACCTCCTAACTACTTTGTGGATCTTCTTCAATGAGACAACATTATATTTACTCCATGCTAACTAACTAGTGGATTTTATTTAATTATAACAAACATGGTGGACATAGCCACCTTACATTGAATGACCACCACATCTATACTATAATTACTCTAATGGGCCCTCGCCCCCCCCCCCATTACACCCCTAGGGTGGATCCAAACATTTTTTTCCAAGCCAAAGCTCTGTGGCTTCTTGAGACAATAATTCAAGCTCTTTATAGTGGTGTTGAGGCCTCAAATAGACCCAAGTCACTAACCTCGGGGACCCCCATTTTTATATTTTTTCATCTTTGAATGTGCATTTCTTGACTCATTTTACTTGTAATGACCATATTTTGATTTGCATGAAAGTTTGGAGTACTAATAATGAATTGGTTTTTTCCCTTATACTTTTGAGTGCAATGCCTTTGGTTCTCAGCATTAAGATTCCATGACTTATTTGGTGTTAGCCCTAAGTTGGTTTCATCTTTCACATTTATTGCGTAAGATTCCATGTGATAATCCTTTTCTTTTTCCCATTTCTTATGGAGTGATTGACATGTGTTTTAGTTACATAGCACATAAGATATATGTGTAGCACTCTCATGAAATTGTCACGGAGAAGCAAATTTTTCCCATGGCAACCATTGAATATTTAACATAATTGAAATTTGGCAAGAGGCAAAAGAGAAGAATATTAAAGGTTTGCACCTCAAGATTGAATGAATTTATCACTAGAGTATTGAATGAGGAGTATAGCAAGGTTAATACATGAAGTGATTATTTATGACCAATAACTCTATAATGTCATCTCATGCCTCCCCATGTTGATCAGCCTTTACCTCTCTTGTGATTTGACCTCTTTCATGCATTGGTGTTTACAAGGTTATAACATACAAATATCTTTACTAGATGAGTAAATGCTTGAAGAAATATGTTACTAGATTTACTAAAAGATTCATGCTCTTAAATGTAGTATCTTCAATACTTTGCATCAAGTTATCCTCGGTGGATTTTAGTCGTGTTCTAACTTCATCTTCCATGTTTCTTGGTTGAAAATGGTGATTATATGATGTTGTGGCTGGGTCATTCCTCTTCACACTCGTGAAAATGGGTTTTTAAATTCTTCGGGTAATCTGAGAATGAATTTTTTAGTCTAAACTTTGATGGCATTTTCTCGCTTAATGCATAAAATGATAATTGGCGTCTTTTACATTCTTGTTTATTATAACAATTATTGATTTATGGATTATGTAATGAATTGGTTTTAACATCTTTTCAAATCCATCCATATGTGTAGGTAAAACAAGCCTCGACCATGGTATTGGAAATGTGGAGGCAAGCTTGTTAATTTTAAATGATAACCATTCAACAAAGTCAAGAGGATGTCGAATTAGTAACAAGAAGTGAGCAAAGCGGTGTGTACATGATCCTCATAGATTGACTTTTCCTTTAGGCTCTCAAATGTCGTTGTTGGATACTTTGCATCAAGAGTTTCATGATTTGTTTGATTTCATTTGATGGCATCTTTCATTTTTCTTGATGATGATTTCATTATAATTAACTTGTTCATGTTTTGGTTTTAATTTTATTTTCTTGCGAGGCCTTGATCTTGCATACGATTTCCCTTAGCCCCATTTGCACACTTGATTATTCATTGGCTTATATGATCTCATGGTTTGAGATCCTTCAATGCTTTCTTTGTGTGGGTCACTATATGTCATCTCCATGGGATTAATAACAAATAGAAAACTACAACTATAACCTTTTGACAAATGTCATGATAAATTGGGTATTGGATTACTAAGAAAGGAATGAGCAACTGACATAAGCACGTGAAAATGGAATGATTCTATGACATACAAAGGAGAGATAGATAGCATATTAGAGCATATGATAGTTATGCCATGCCACATCTAATGAAAAAGTATTATAACCATGATATCCCCCACTTCTAGGGATAACTAAGGAGATAATGTCTCTAGGCCCTCAGGTTGCAGGCATGGAGTACCGAGAGGCAGCCAGACACACAGAGCCCTTCATTCAACACACATCACCATACGATCAATGACAACAATGTCCACCATGTATAGCTTGGATCATAGAGGAAAACAGGTCTTTCTCCATGAGGTAACAAGTCCAGTATTGTGGTAAGTGTCATTCTAATAATTTAAGCATTTGAACATGTTGCAAAGAATCATTTCTTGATTTTGAAAACATTTGCTTGGAAATTATGCTTTTTTCCCTATTTCACCTTGTCAAGTGTCATGGTTTCCTAGTAAGTAGCCACCCTTAGGGAAGGGGTTTCTACCAGGGGGGATCCTTGAAGGGTCATCATACCAATCCCGCTCATACTTTCCATCTTCCATCATTTATTCCCCTTCGTATCCTCACCTTTTGGGTTTTCGGGCCACATTGACCCAAGAAAGGGTTTGTACCTCATTTCATGGGAAGAAAGGGATAAAATCCCAGAGGTTTGTAGCTGGAAAGATAAAATCCAATCATAAACCTCCCATATGTTTGCCCAGGGATCCCGAAAACAATGAGATGTTTCTCGAAAAAAAAAATTGAGGGACCCCTAAAAATAACTAATTAATCAATCATGTCAACCAAGGTAAAGCAAGTCTGGGATTTTTTTTTATTGCTTACTTTAGTGCCCCCATTGCGTACTTGCTTGTCTTTGTACGTCCTTGACATGTGAAAGCTTGATCATGGAGGCACAAGTTCACTTGGGGCAGGAAGCCCATAGATTGGATGATGGCCCACCTCTCTTTTTTACATGATGGAATAGGGGTGTTGCCTTTGGAGGCACTTGATTACCCCTTAGACATGGTATATTGCAGTAGCAACATGGTATATTGCAGTATCTCTATCTACATTCAAGACATGGTATATTGCAGTAGCAACATGTTGTACACAGGTTCTTTTGGTGAAACAAACTTTGACAGATATATATGTTGAGTATGATGAGCCCATTCCAATATATTGTGATAATACAAGTGCCATCAGTATCTCAAAAAACCCAGTGATGCACTCCAAGACGAAGCACATTCCAATTAAGTATCACTTTCTATGGGAACATGTTGCAGAAAAGAACATCATAATTGAGTATGTGGGCACAAAAGAACAAGTGGCATGCATCTTTACAAAACCACTTCCACGAGAAGCCTTTGAATATTTTTGCCAAAGATTTGGAGTTATTTCTACTCCAAAATGAATGCTTTTTGAATGTTTATCTTATATGTCTTAGATGTACACGAGGAAGCACCATAAGAGGACAGTTCAGTCAGGGGGAGCAGCCCCAGATGGAAAGATACCTTTGTCATTAATGACAAAGTGGGAGAGATTTATCATATGCAGAGGATAGAGGAATGGTTCCAGGGGGAGAAGATTTATCATATGCAGAGGACACATGCATGGTTCCAGGGGGAGCAGATTTATTAGATGCAGAGGACAGAGGCATGGTTCCAGGGGGAGCAGATTTATCAGATGCAGAGGACAGAGACAAATTTATCAGATACAGAGGACAAAGGCATGGTTTCAGGGGGAGCATGAGTGATATGATTTCAGTATTGCATCAGAGTGTTTCCATCAATGCCAAAGGGGGAGATTGTTGATTAAGGTTGGTTGTCATTGATGTCAACCCTTGAAGAAAGCCCCGCAACACAAAGGTTTGGGTAATGGACCCAAGATTGTTTTATGTAAATATGACTAATTATTGTCTTTTCATGGTTGATAAGAAGTAAATATGGATGAACTCAAAAGTGGTCCCCTTATGGTGAAATCCCTCACGGGAAGATGCTTTGGGGAGTAAGAGAACCCATGCTTAATTGTGGAATAATGAGATGAAGGACAATGAATTTGTCAGTTAAACTATCCTAGATGGATAGTGCTTGTCATTCTATTTCTGGTGGTATGTGGAATGCCACATAACTCCTCACGATTAGAGAGTTATGGCCATGAGAAGTTGGAGACCCCAAGTTTGGGTAATAAATTCCTTGAAGTGCTCTGTGATTCTTTCTTCTGCCACCCTCTTTTCCTCCCACAACTGAATGATTATGTCTTGCACCTCTCTGAGATGTCTTTTGAGCTAATTTTCATTCCCTTCTCTACTCTGCGACGATGGCATTTCAATAGTCCTTTCTGCCAATTGTCTTCTTAATTCTCTGTTTTCCTGATATAATTCGATGATAGCGAGTTGCGCTTGCTTCATCTGTTGCGACAAATCCTGAACATCCATGTTTTCATCACCTGACCTCCTCCATCTTTCAACAATTCCCTTGCTTGAACCCTCAACAGGTTTTAGCCGAACAACACACATGACTAATCTCTCGATAATAGACTGGGTGTGAAATTCATTGGGAGGTTGGATCTCCTAGAGTTTCTTAATCAACCTTGGCCTGCCTCTTTTTTGGGGTGCTGGCTGGTGGGTCGACGAATCTTCTATTCCCTTCCCTATGACATCTTCCCTTCTCGCCCCTGCGTTGCGGAATGTTGTTTCCCTCGTAGATGGAGGAAGGTCTCCTTTGGGGTCTTTGGGGATGTCAACCGAAATCAGAAATGAATACTAGTCTTTTTTCAACTGTCTCAATTCTTCGACCACCATCAACTTTATCAATGACAAATGGGATAAATTTTTCCCCGGTTGGTCATCCTCGGCCTGGATGTTGTCTGTCGTCCTTTCCAAGCTTCGATGCAAGAAGAAAGGTAGGTTCGAAGGTTTTTTCCTTGTGAAGTGCATCAACAACCTGATGTGATATGGGTACACTCTGTCAAACCTTCCTTCACAGGTGAAATACCTTCTGATTACCTTTAGGAGATTTTGGAAAGACTCCTGGAGGTATTGGCTTAGAACGCCTGCTTCGATTTTCCCATTTAGGCAGTTGGGATTGATAAAGTCTTTATAGCATAAAATGTCTAAAGGCATGTCTTTAAACCACTTTTCACCGTGCAGAGGGATATCCATCACAATTGACAGAGTTTCCTTTGTCACTCGGAAGGTGATTCCCACAATGGTCATGCGGAACCCATTAAAACTGAGGGAGAACTGTTCAGCTAGCTTTGCATTGTACCCTTTGATCTTTTCACAAAAGCACATACATCTGACTTGTTCAAAATATGCCCTGATTTTTGGATCTTTGTTTATTAATGCCAGGTCTTGAGGCTCGAACCTCACGTCCCTGCCACTTCTCACCTTCTTTCTTATGCTTTGGGATGCCAATATATAATTGTTTCGCGCGCACGGTAATGAACGGTAACACCCTCTCTACGTGGTAAATAACAGTGACGTACTTCGCAGAGACTGTTGGAAAGGTAGTGACATAAACTTTGCGTGACAAACAAAATTGACCATAGGAGTCCACGACGCGATAGTAAGGCGCGATGGAAAATTCCAGCGTAGTAGGATATCATCGTGGTGGCAAATGACAATGGGATGCTTGTCACAGTAGGGAATTGTGACGAAAATTTCCGGCATGGTAGCAAAGTACTGGAGACTTGTCACGCGACATAGAATTTAAGCGCAGAAAGAAATTCAACGCGACATGAAGAAATTCCAAAGAAGAAAGGTTGACCACAAGAAGAAATATCGTCCAGTTCGCTAGTTTGAAGTGAACTCCAGCTGGCTTTAAACAATGGCTAAAAACGATGAAGGAGACGCAGTAACTTGAATGAACAAACTCACAATACGAACGATGACAATAAACTTTCCCACAACGAAGGGCTCCAGGGCTTGCAGAAAAAACCAGAGACAATACACAAATTCAGAAAGTAAAGGAGAGGCATGCAAGGTGACCAGTATTTATACATGAACGAGTAAGAAATGGAATAATGCCAGAGGACAATAAATCCATGGTGACGAGAAGTTTGGAAGCAAGTTGAATATTTGCACAACAAACTCATGCGACGGGTACACTTTGAAGTGTGCAAAGTACAAATGATAAGAGCAACAGAGTATACATGATATGAGCGCTGTGAGTTTTTACCTTTCTGACTTCATAATTAGGTGATGAGGTTCATTATTTCCATCGACATGACCTTCATCCCAACAACTTGTCTCGATCTCTGGCATGTAAATTCCCCTTTTCTGACAGGACTCAATCTTTCGGGAAAGGGACCTTTACAAGTCGCACATGACTAATCATTACGCCCTTTCCCAATTCCAAGGGCCAGACCCACTACTTGTTGATTTCAACCCATTCGTTATTCGGTTCCTGACCCCACACACTTTGACACATGAACTACGACTTATCTAGGACTGACTCTAAATGTAAAAATAACGGTGCTAACAACTCCCAAAAATCTACCAAGTGTCGAGTTCCCATGTTGGGAATGTCACAAGATGTTCCTATGCAACTATGGTAAAATGCTTTTATTCTATAGAATTTAGGCGAATCATTTTAGAAAAAAATGAAAATTGACTAATATTTTTTTGGAAAAAAACATAGAAAACTAAGTAATGGCCTAAATTTAGCCCCTAAAATATTAAGTGCAAAATTTGAGTTTCTAAAGTGCAAAATCTAGTACTAAATGTTTTAATATTTGATTTCAAAATTGCAAAATTAAATTCAAAAAGTGATAGTATAAAATCACATTTAGAAAGTATCAATATAAGTTTCCAAAAGGTGCAAAATCAAATTCCAAAATTATAAATAATGAATCCAATTTTGGAACATGATATTTACACATTTGAAATTAGATTTTACATAATACAAACTCCCATTTTAAATTTTGAAAAAAAAAATTTATCTTAAAAAAAATTTAAATTTAAATTAATTCAAATTTAATAAAATTAAAGTCCAAGGCCAATTAAATTTAAATTAATTCAAATTTAATAAAATTAAAGTCCAAGGACACTTGGAACCACCTGGACAATGTTCGAGGACACTTGGCATTGGGTTGCCAGGGGAGTTATTAACCCCAACCACTAGCGCATAAACATTAACTTCCTCATGGCTCACACCATGAGGAGAGTTATGGTAGTGCACCTGGCTAGACTAACTGGGTTAATGGTCGCACGAGCAAGCCAGACCAGGCGCACCAAGACCAGTTTGGTTGTCAACTCGACTTCAATGGAGAAAAGGGTTTTCAACTCAGGGATGAGAAACAACAAACGGGCTTTCGCCCTGGTGTATTCCTCCATTCTTTATCTACCCTGGTGTATTCCTCCTTTCTTGCTCTTCGACTCTCCTAAGAGTTCTAGCATTGATGTTCTCTGTGTTTTTTTCTTGAGCACAAGCATCATCTACCCTGGCTCCGATACCCTCCTCCCACCATACTTGCTCAGTCCTCACAAGCTCCTTCACTGCGTTTCCACCAATGCCTTCTCCTGCTCCTCCCAACACCATCTCTCAACCTCCATCCCTATAGCCCTTCACCTCCATACTCTCTCCAACATGCCTGGGGAAAGAGGGAAATCCAAGAGGGGTGCTAGTTATTACAACACCCTCTTTGTCGCAATAGACTCTCCCCCTCCCAACTAGCTCTTATTGCATTTTGCAAGCCCTTGGCACACCAACCAGAGGTCGCATGAGGCTCCTCAATCCACTCCTCTTCAGGTCCATGGCATCAACTCGATAAAGGAGGAAGCGTCATCCTCATGTGCATACATTCCTCCATCCACCCCTCTTTCTCTCCATGGTCTAAGCTCGGTTAAAGAGGAGGCACCACCTTCGTGTGTGCGCTCTCCTCTAGCCACCAATCTTTCCCCCCCCCCAATTGTCAATCCACATGACCCCTACTACGACGATGGTAGCTGCATGGTGGAGGAGGAAATCCCCCCAAGATGGCAGGTGGAGGAAAACGCAGCGGCAACCAACGAGATCACCACAGAGGTAGCTAGCAAGGAAGAGCAGGAGGAGCAGCGTCAACAATTCGCAAACCGCTTCACGTAGGAGCACCTCCAACTCCTCTTTGAAATCAGGCAGAAACAAGACGATCAGATGCACTCTCAGAGCATCCTTGGCCAAAGGATGGACATCTTGTTTGACGCACTAGCGGATGCTCCTACGCATTCCAGATGCCCAACATGCGGCCATCGGTTCACCCCGGTCTACACAATTCATGGACAACTAGGCTTGACAATGGAGTGAAGTCTCCAGGTTATGGTTCTTCGTCAATTCCAGTTGCAGGATTAATGGCTTAGTTTACCATAGCAGTAGGATAGAAGAACATACCGTTTTTTCATACGTTGTTTTTGTAGTTTTGTTAATAGCAGCTCTGTCAATAGTTGGTCTTAGAGACCTTCCAAATACTGTACACAATTTTTTGTTTACGCAAATAGGATGCAAAATTTTGTGTAAGCATTTTCGTTCAAACAACTCTAGCATACAGGATGATGTGTCAATCTCAGAACATCTAAAAACCCCCTATTCTGGTTTCCTCTCTGTGATAGAACAGGTGACCCACACTTATCATTGTACAACTTACAAATGTCATTAATATAAATATCTACTTTTATTTAAAAAAAAGTATTTAATTAAGATGATAAATATTTAAAATAACGTTTATGTGAATCTGGTAACCTGACCAAACACTAGAAATTACGCTATCCATACATGGAACATGGAAACTACGCACGTGGGAAGTTGCCTTCCTAAACGACCAGGGTAAAAGTAATTGCTCATTTCAATTGGTGGCAGATGTTTCCAACTATACCTGAATGCATAGATCTGCCCCATAAGTGTTTAGTAACCTCCATAATGTGTAAAGTGTCTGCCCCTATTTCTTGTTCTTGCCCCTCACTTTCTCCAGCAGCGAGAACGTCGATTCAGTCCAAAGATAAAGCAATTGAAGTAACTAATGTAAGAACATATTTTAGATTGAAAATATTTTAGAGTTAAGATTGAAGTAATTATTTATTTTATTTTTATTTTTTTGTTATTATATAAATGTGTATGAAATTATAATTTTTGTTCTTTAAATTATATTTTTAAATGTAAAATAGAATCACCATGTTGAAAAAAAATATCTGTAATATTAAAATTACTCAATTTTATAAATACAACACTTTCTAGCCTAATTTCAATCAAATATAAAAAAAAACTAACTAAAATTTACAACGTTTAGAATACTTATATTAGACCTTGAAGTCCGTGTTTATTTGATAATATTATTTTTGGTAGTGATGATGACAGATTATGTTGATAATATTATTTTTGGTAGTGATGATGACAGATTAAGCCAAAAATTTGCAAAAGACATGCAGAATGAATTTGAAATGTCGTTACTTGGAGAACTATCCTTCTTTCTGGGACTTCACATACGTCAAAGCAACCAATGAATTTTTATTTCTCAAACCAAGTATATCAGAGAAATGCTAAATAGGTTAAGAATGGAAGATTGCAAACTAATTATCACTCCCATGCAAACCAATTGTAAGTTGAGAAAAGATGATGATTCGAAGTCTACAGATCAGAGACAATATAGGTCAATGATTGGAAGCCTACTATATGTGACAACATCCAGACTAGATGTAATGCAAGCAGTTGGACAGGTGGCACGATTTCAAGCAGCACCAAAAGGAATCACATGTATTAGCAGTAAAGAGGATTTTCATATATCTCAAAGGAACAAAAGATTTTGGATTATGGTATCCAAAAGGAAAAGATCTATCACTTATTGCCTACATAGATGCAGATTGGGCAGGTTGTATTGATGACCGATGAAGCACCAGTGGAGTAGTGTTCTACTTAGGTGGGCGTTTGGTATCATGGCTAAGCAAAAAACAATCATCAATATCTCTATCTACATTCAAGACAGAGTATATTGCAGTAGCAACATGTTGTACACGGGTTCTTTTGATGAAACAAACTTTGACAGATATATAGGTTGAGTATGATGAGCCCATTCCAATATATTGTGATAATACAAGTGCCATCAGTATCTCAAAAAACCCGGTGATGCACTCCAAGATGAAGCACATTCCAATTAAGTATCACTTTCTATGGGAACATGTTGCAGAAAAGAACATCATAGTTGAGTATGTGGGCACAAAAGAACAAGTGGCAGACATCTTTACAAAACCACTTCCATGGGAAGCCTTGGAATATCTTTGCCAAAGACTTGGAGTTATTTCTACTCCAAAATGAATGATTTTTGAATGCTTATCTTATATGTCTTAGATGTACACGAGGAAGCACCATAAGAGGACAATTCAGTTAGGGGGAGTAGCCCCAGATGGAAAGATACCTTTGTCATTGATGATAAAGGGGGAGAGATTTATCAGATGCAGAGGACAGAGGCATGGTTCCAGGGGGAGAAGATTTATTAGATGCAGAGGACAGAGACAAATTTATCAGATACATAGGACAGAGGCATGGTTCCAAGGGGAGCACGAGTGATATGATTTCAGTATTGCATCAAAGTGTTTCCATCAATGCCAAAGGGGGAGATTGTTGATTAAGGTTGGTTGTCATTGATGTCAACCCTTGAAGAAAGCCCCACAACACAAAGGTTTGGGTAATGGAACCAAGATTGTTTTATGTAAATATGATTCATTATTGTCTTGTCATGGTTGATAAGAAGTAAATATGGATGAACTCAAAAGTGGTTCCCTTATGGTGAAAGCCCTCACAGGAAGACGCTTTGTGGAGTAAGAGAACCCATGCTTAATTGTGGAATAATGAGATGAAGGACAATGAATTTGTCAGTTAAACTATCCTAGATGGATAGTACTTGTCATTCCATGTCCGGTGGTATGTGGAATGTCACATAACTCCTCACGGTTAGAGAGTTATGGCCATGAGAAGTTGGAGACCCCAGGTTTGGGTAATGAATTCCTTGAAGTGCTCTGTGATTCTTTCTTTTGACAACCTCTTTTCCTCCCACAACTGAATGATTACGTCTTGCAACTCTCCGAGATGTCTTTTGAGTTAATTTGCATTCCCTTATCTACTCTGCGACGATGGCGTTTCAATACTCCTTTCTGCCAACTGTCTTCTTAATTCTCTGTTTTCCTGATATAATTCGATGATAGCGAGTTGCGCTTGCTTCATCTGCTGCGATGACTCCTGAACATCCACGTTTTCATTGCCTAACTTCCTCCATATTTCAACAATTCCCCTACTTGAACCCTCAACAAGTTTTAGTCGAACAATGCGCATGACTAATCTCTCGGTAGCAGACTGGGTGCGCGGTTCATCAGGAGATTGGATCTCCTCGAGTTTCTTAATCAACCTTGGCCTGCCTTTTTTTCGGGGTGCTGGCTGGTGGGTTGACAAATCTTCTATTCCCTTCCTTGTGACATCTTTCCTTCTCGCCCCTGCATTGCAGAATGTTGTTTCCCTAGCAGATGGAGGAATGTCTCCTTTGGGGTCTTTGGGGATGTCGACCGAAATCAGAAATGAATACTAGTCTTTTTTCAACCGTCTTAATTCTTCGACCACCATCAACTTTATCAATGACAAATGGGATAAATTTTTCCCTGGTTGGTCATCCTCGGCCTGGATGTTGTCTGTCGTCCTTTTTAAGCTTCAATGCAAGAAGAAAGGTAGGTTCAAAGGTTTTTTCCTTGTGAAGTGCATCAACAACCTGATGTGATATGGGTACACTCCGTCAAACCTTCCTTCACAGGTGAAATACCTTCTGATTACCTTTAGGAGATTTTGGAAAGGCTCCTGGAGGTATTGGCTTAGAACACTTGCTTCGATTTTCCCATTTAGGTAGTTGGGATTGATAAAGTCTTTATAGCATAAAATGTCTAAAGGCATGTCTTTAAACCACTTTTCACAGTGCAGAGGGATATCCGTCATAGCTGACAGAGTTTCCTCTATCACTCGGAAGGTGATTCCTGCAATGGTCATGCGGAACCCATTAAAACTGAGGGATAACTATTCAGCCAACTTTGCATTGTACCCTTTGATCTTTTCACAAAAGAACATACATCTGACCTGTTCAAAATATGCCCTGATTTTTGTATCTTTGTTTATTAATGCCAGGTCTTGAGGCTCGAACCTCACGTCCCTGCCACTTCTCACCTTCTTTCTTATGCTTTGGGATGCCAATATATAATTGTTTCGCGCGCACGGTAATGAACG
>ML779682.1:263379-274948 GCA_009831015.1 Picea engelmannii | reverse complement strand
AATCCAGTAAAGTGAGCGCCCATGGTTGTGGCCGGTTTTGCTACACAGACAGAGAGCCGTGATGAGTTTTGTCAGGAATCCCGTAAAGTGAGCGCCCATGGTTATGGGCGGAAGTGCTACAGACTACAGAGACAGAGAGCCGTGATGAGTTTTGTTTGGAATGACAAGTTGGCACCATGTCACGTTGCACAAATATGACCCTAACGCAATTAGAGTTTCCCATTCCACGTGGATTTCCTTGAAATCTCAACAATAACATCTCTTGTAATGATGATGTGCACTAAAATCCTCATAAATTGGGCAGAACGTGGATAAGATTATATCTAGTGCTCCGCACAGTTCTAAGAGTAACCGTTGGTGGCCATATTCTCACTGTATGAACATGGACTAAAATTGAGGTCTCATTAAGGCAGATGAGGGTGGGTTTCACCTACAAGCTCCTAGGGGCATTCTCACCCCTTTCTACTCACTATGACCTCTACAACCCTCAATTCATGTAGAAGTTTCTTAACTTTTATTTCCATAGAAATCAAGTCTTATTCCATAGCTTACATTTTAGTTGTATTGTTTGTTTACTTCTTTTGGATTATGTTAAAGTGAGCAGCTCTAATAGACATAGACATGCTTTATTATTTGTTTATATTGATCCTTAACTGTTAAACATGAATCACAAACAAGATATTATAAATGTTCAAAACTCCATTTTATTAGCATTGAGAGTCACCCTCACATTGCAAGAGGATAAACCCAGTACCCATCAAAATTCAAAATGTTTGTGGAGGTGGGTTTATTAGTGGAGGTCAAATGGACGAAGCTCAGTACAATAATGTTTTAACACAGAAACTAGACAAACAATGCATAGGGAAATGAGGTCCTCATTAACTTCAGTCAGTGATTTAAGGCTAAAGGTGAGCAGAATGAAGACTTAGTGAGAAAGGTGGACAAGTCTGCCATGAGCATCCAACCTTCAAGTAGCTTGGTGAAGAAAAACTCAAGCACAAGAGCACTCTTGAACTCAAGTTTAAGATATTGAAACATATCATAACATCATTATAATCAAACCTCCATTATGATACAACTACAACAACTCGTCTAGATCATCCATGCACGAGTGTTTCAGCATAAGAGGAAACAAGACAACGAAAGAGAATATTGAAACAGGTCACAACAACATTATAATCAAACCTCCATTACAATACAACTACAACAACTCGTCTGGATCATCCATGCACGAGTGTTTCAACACAACAGTAAACAAGATGATGAAAGAAGTTGACTTCTATTACTGAGAAAGTCTCAGGTCTCATACATAACGAGAGAACAATTTTGGTATCAAAATATTACAAAATAGGGAGCTCTGCTCAACCATTCGATGACCATAACAAAATCTTGAATTGATCTATTTAAACTCAAATCAGTGAACAACGCTAGGAGATTCATCTGGCCATCCCATCCAAGGTTTTTCATCTATGCATCCTTCTGTTAGACTGTGCGTGTTTCCTCCCATATGTCAGACGCAAGCTCATATCAGTATGGGCCTACAAGAAGAAACCGTCCATCGTGGTACCTTGGGCTGATAGTTTTGTCTCATCGACCATAACTTCCATGCTTTCAATTTATGGACTGAGTTGAGGTTTCAGCTACTAGTCCTTGTTCATTAACTGAATCCTCCTCGAGATCGGAGCGTGGCTGGACGACTAGCGGGTGACCACGTGTTGCTGTTGGATACAACATTATACGCACAAGTGATTTCGGGGCCGTCGAAAGCGGTTTGGACCCACGCCGCTTTCGGGCCTGAAATGAACCATCTTCTGCCATGTAGCCTCATCGCAATACCACGGTTTGGATTTCGGCCTACCTTTGGATTTTAACGCATGTGCATCTTGTGGCGTTGAAATGATTGGTGGTCGTTAATCTGATCGCGATCTGTGATTTGGGCGCGCCTACTATTTTAGTGCCCCCGCAAAATCTTTACTCGCCTGCCAACTATGGAATCCTTCCAACCGCGTTTAGAGGTGGCGCTAAACTGAACTGCACAGGGGGGATCTTCGTTGCTAAAAACTACACCTACCTGTTTTCACGTACTCATGGCTGTCACCTGCGACCTTGAACAACTTCATCTGATAACATTGGCTCCACATGGGATGGCATGCTCCCTGTGAGCTCCCAAGAACAAGCAGTTTAAGTGCCTTAGCTTTTGGGTCATGGGGTCACTTATTCAAAGAGAGATCAAAGAGAAAGTGGTATTTACAATGGATGGAAAGCCAATCATGGCTTAAGAAAAATATTTTTTCAGAAAGCGCCCATTGATAGGGCCACCAGAAACTTCAGAATCCTCCAAGTTATGCAATTTATAAGTGTTATTTGAAAATACCTCAGAAATATTGAAAGGACCAATCCATAAGGCTTCGAATTTACCATGTTTTCCTTTGTCTTTCTTTTGCATCCCACTTGAGCACTAGATCAACTAGCTGAAAATCTTCCTTGCTTACCTTCTTGTCAAAGGATCATTTTATCTTTTGTTGATGGTCCTGAGCTTTATCAAGTAGTTTCTCCCTGGCTTGATGTACTTCTACCAACTATTGTATCCTCCTGACCATATCATTAGGTTGTCCTTGGTAGTCCTGGAGGAATTTTGCCACAAGTAAGGCATGATGAGTAGGAAAGATAGCCTCAACCCCATATACACGCTGAAAAGGGGAAACACCAAGTGACCTCTTTGTTATAACTCTGTCAACCCATAAGACAAATTTCAGCTTTGAGTCCCATGCTTTCTTATTGTCTTCTAACAATTTTTTGATGATCTTTATGAGGATCTTGTTAGAGGACTCCGCCAAACCATTTCCTTGGGGGTAGTAAGGAGTAGAATGGACTAATGTAATCTCATATTGTTCACATAACTTGATCAATGGTTCAACTTTGAAGGAGGCAACATTGTCAGTAACAATCCTGCTTGGACAACCAAATCTGAACATGGTTTTTATCCACTTGGTGAAATAATCATTGGCAATCAAAATCCACTTGTGTTGACCACTTGAGGTTGGGTGGATTTCTCCAATGAAGTCAAGACCCCACTATTGAAAAGGTCCAGAAACCACCACATGTTTCAAAGGCAAAGATTTGAGCTGCTTCTTTCCAGAAAATTTTTGGCATTTGACACAAGCTCTAATCTTTGCACAAACATCAGTAAAGAGGCCAGGCCAGAAATACCCATCTCTGAGGATCTTATAATCCGTGGTTCTCCAAAAATGATGGGCCCCACATAAGTTGTCATGAAAATCAGTTATGGCTTTTTGGGCCTCTTGTGGATCTAGACATCTCAAAATAACTCCTAGAGGATCTTTCCAATACAAAACCTGATCAATGAGACAATATTTGATTGCCTTAAGTTTCAAATCTCTCACTTTGTTCTTTTCCAAGCCATCAAGAGGCCGCAACTTCTGTAGAAAATATATGATGTCTTTATACCAAGTGCATTATGCCAAGTTAGGGCTGATATGAGAGATTTTATCGACAAACTCAGCTTGCTGATTTTCTGAATTTATGTTCATGAAATTAACCCCCAAAGCTTTGCAATTTGATTAAGCCAGGAAGCTAGTTAAACCTTGGCCTTTCACCAATTTAGTGGGCTTCATTTCAAGGTCAAATTATGGAATTTTAGTAATCCATTTGCTCCTCTTCCCATCTATGTCAGGCTGGATCAATATCTCTTTCACTGAGGATGAAAGGACATATACAACAATCTTTGAATGTAGAACATATACTCTGAAATCCTTGAGGGCTTTGAACAAATAATAAGCTTTCTTTTCCATGATATAATATCTCATTTCTACATTCCTCAATGCTCTGCTAAAAAAGGAAATAGGTTGCTCTAACCCTTCTGTATTTTTCTGCAGCAAAACAACAACTAATGTGTCAAATGAGGCAAAGGAAAATAACAAAAATTACTTAGAATAGTCGGGGATGATGAGCACAGGTGCTTCATTCAAGGCCTTTTTTATCTGATCAAAAGATCTCGAGCCTCAACAATCCATTTCATCTCATTTCCCTTTCTAAGCATGGTCGTAAAGTACTTCACTAATTCAACAAAGTTAGAGATGAACCTTCTTAGAAAATTGATCTTACCCAAGAAAGACTGAACCTCTTTCCTAGATCTAGGAAAATGTAAGGTCTGGATGGCCTCTACTCTACTTAGATCAATTCTTACCCCTTCCACTGACACAATGTGCCCCAATAATTTACCTTCCTTCATAGAAAAAAAAAAATTCTTAGGATTTAGAGAGAGACCAAACCTTCTACACTTCAAGAAGAACTTCTTCAAATAATGACAATGCTCTTTGTCAGATTTTGAGAACAGTGTAATGTCGTCCAGATAGATGACTACAAATTTGTCTTTCTCCCCGATAAAGGCAATGTCCATGGCCCGCTGAAAGTTTTCTCCTGCATTCATCAATCCAAAGGGCATTTTAGCATACATGAATGTGCCCCGAGGAGTAGTGAAGGATTTCTTCTCTCTATCTTCAGGTAGGATAGAGTTCTGATTGTAGCCAGAGAAGCCATCAATCATAAACATCCTGGATGAACCAGTCACTCTCTGCAAAATGTGCTCCATCTTTGGAAAGGGGTAGTTATATTTTTTGGAGCTCATGTTCAAATTCCTGAAATCAACACATAACCTGATTTCCCCATTTTTCTTCCTCACATGCACCAAGTTAGCCACCCATTATGAATATCTCAAATGAATGATGATCTGGGCATCCAACAACGTTTTCACTTCTTTTTCCATAATAGGCAGCAACATGGGATTTATTTGTCTGAGTTTTTTCCTAAAAGGCTTGGTCTCCTCTTTAAAAGGGATCTTATGTTCAATGATGTCGGTGTCATATGTTCTTAAATATTCATATTTCTAGGCAAACACATCAACAAACTCTTTCAAAATCTTGACATACTCAACCCTTTGTTCCTTTGACAAATTGCTAGACAATTCAACATACTTTGGTTCTTCCTTTGTTCCTAAATTGCATTCAGTCACATAAACATTTTCAATTGAACCTTTTATCTTTACAACCACATCATTTCTGTCAAACAATCTCTCCAAGGGGACAATTCCTTTTGGAATATGGTTACTGGGTAACTAAACAATATAATGGTCACCAATTTTATTCAGAAAAATATCAACATGAGGGCCTTCTTGAGTATCCTAATCTTGATCAATATGTAAAGCAGAAAATTCATCCACAATCTCAAGAAATATTTTTATCTCAAGATCATCCTAAAAAACCTTCCAATGTTTGACATTTTCAGGAATAGAGGGTCTATACTTTACTTCCACATCATACTTGAGTTTGTGGGCCAAAGGAACCCTAAACTTACTTGCTGAGACAACCAAGGAATCTGCCATATTGTTCTCCTCTCTTGGAACAAATGAGATATTAAAATCCAAGAAGAAACTATCAACAAGATCCCAGACTTCATTTCTGTAGGCCCTCAACTTGGGGTGCTTAGCTTGATACAAATTTTTGACTTGATGAACAATCAACTTAACATCTCCAAACACCACTAGCTCTTCAATCTTCATGTCTTTAGCAACCCTCAAACCTAAAACAAGGGCTTCATATTCTGCCATATTGTTTATTGTTTCAAATTCAAGCTTGTAAGACAAAGATATGGTCTCTTGGGTAGGGGAAAGAAAGACTACCCCAACACCAATACTCTCCCTAGAATAGGCTCCATAAAAAAACATCTTCCAAACAGGGGTATTGGGTGGAGGATCTTCACAAGAGGTAATAGGTTGCTTTTTTATTTCAATAGGTGTTTTAGGAGCATCAGTGAGTTCTAACATATTGGTTCCTAAATCAATATCAACTGTAAAAATTGGGTGGTTGGTAGGATTTTCTTCATCACTGATAATGTAACAAATTTGTGCTTCCCTATAAAGCCTTCTATGTTCCCCCCCAAACACAGGAATGGTGGCATATGAAAGATCCATATGCAAAGTTCCCCCTAGTATTTTGATCCCATATCTAGACAAGAGCATCCCAAACTTAGGGGGGACATCATCCACCACAATATCCATGACCACATCTTTCATTGGCAACTGAAACAAGAAAACAACCAGGTATTTAATAACCCCAAGACACTTCACCTTCCTAGAATCAAATGAGTATAGGTCATGGTAGGTTTTTTTAAATTCCAACCCAAGCTCATCCATGAAAGTCTTAGGCATGAGGTTATGAGATGCCCCTGAATCCATCAAGCAGTTGTGCAACACTTTATCATGAATGTTCAATGATGTATAGAAAGGAGGGGATGAGTCATCCCTATCCTCCACCAAAGGTCCCAGTATGACAACTGGTTTTTCATCTTGGAGGTTGACTCAATCTCTGGGATAATATGAAGGTTCAGGCTGCAATATTTTGGAAAGGTACCTTTTGAACTCCTCATTCTTAGTTAGCTCTAAAACGGTATAGGGATTTTAATCTTTTGAATCTCATTCTCAAAGCTAAAAAAGGAGGGAGGCTTCAAAATCTCCTTAAATTCTGGGGTAGGGCTCTTAACCACTGCCTGGGGGTCTTGTGCCTCTTTTTCTTTGCTGCTAGCTGCTATACCCTTAACATGAGTCTCTTCTCTAGTAGGATGATTAGGAAGGTCAGGCTTTCCCTCTTTCTTCTTTGACCTTAGGTTGTATCTATTTGGATTGCCATTGGTCCTTTCCCCTTTTCTCATCTCATTTAGTTGGCTATCCATGAAAGACTCTTGATATACATATTTGGTTAAATGAGGAGATGGAGAGGTGTCACCAAGACAATGGATTTCAGGATATGCATCATCTTCCTCTCCTTATTCATTAGTAACAAGGTTATTTTGGAGAGGGGCTTGGATTTTTTTATCATCCCTATCCCTATTTCTTTGATCTCTTTGGATGATTTGAGGGGCATTATTGGGTCTTCTGAAATTACCCCTATTATCAACATTTTGGGGGTTCTTATAGCTCTTCTTTCCTTCAAATTTCAATTTCTCCATTTTTGCAGAAAGTGATTTTACCAGTTTTGTCAACTCATCCACTTGAGGGTAGGCAACAGAGGAATCATATGTTAAAACTTCATCCCTACCTTTTATTTTGTCTCTATCAGATTTACTACTAAGTTTTTCAACTGCCAATATATTAGACTCTACTTCAAGGGTTGCATCTTGCATATGAGCTAAAGAGGTATCTCTTCTTTCTCTCAACAGGAGGAAAAACTCAAGATCAAAAGCGCTAGCATAAGTAATCTTGGCAGAGGTTTCTGTAGGCCTTAATTTAGTGGGAATCTTATTGTACATCTTGTTAAATCTTTTTGAGAAGTCTGAAACAGATTCCCCCTCTTTCCTCTTAAGTGACCCAAATTTTGTAATATAATAAATAAAATCTTTTTTATCCCCCCAATGCTTCAAGAATGAATCATCCAGAGCCTCAATCCCAACAATATATCCAGGGKTCAAAACCATAAACCATTTTCTAGCCTCACCATCAAGGCCCTGTACAAAAACTCTCATCCACACATCTTCATTTTCAATGTTAAGATTATCTACATAACTATAAAAAGATGAAAGGTGTTCTTCTGCAGTTATGTCTTCCTGCCCTGTGAACTTGGGCATGTAATTAAGGTAGTCTCCAACTGGGAGAGCATTCATAGGCTGAGGTAGAATGAGAGGATCATATCTAGTAGCCACTATAGCATCCATCATGTTTCTAGGAATATTAGCACCTGCCATTGGGATGTGAATTGTAGGAGAACAAGGGGGAGATGGAGATTGAACATGTGGGACTGCAATTGTGTTTCTAGGGGAAAAGGGAAATGACTGAATGTTGGAGGAGAATGATATGGGGTTCAAGGGAAAATATGTTTCCCCCTCTTTAGATACAACAACTTTGATATGAGGAGGAGTAGGAAAACCCAAAGTGGAAAAATCTTCCAAGCTCTTGGGTCTAAACCACTTTACATTATCAGGGGAAGCAGGGGTTTTAAAAATTTCTTCTTCTAAGTGAAGACTAGTAGTAGGAAGTTCATTAGGAAAACTTTCAAAATCTAAACTTCTGGAAACTCCAATAGATGGTATAAAAGGAATATTGGATACAACTACTGGAGTTTTAAAAGGGGAATCATGTAAATTACCAGAATCAACTAGCTCCCGAATCAATTAAAATAGAAATGGATTGGTCATTAATATTACCTTCCACTTCAATCATGTGTGACTGGAACTCATCTTGCTTGTTATCCAAAGATGCATAAATCCTAGGTACATTTATGCCCATATCTTCATCTGTCATAGCTTGTACATTGTGCACAGTCCTTTCTTTTTCACCTTTTTGAGGGAAATCTCTGTGCATATGATCTTTGCCACAACTCCAACATTGAATAGATTATTTCCATGGATTTTTCCCCACTGTCTCTGCCATTCTGGGCTCCTTTAGAGTTAGTTGTCCTTGTGCGGTATTTCTGAAAAATGATGGCTTAGCCCCCTTCTTCCTCTATTCCACCTTACTTTTCATCTTGTCTTCCCAAGCATTTTGGAAAGTCGATCTTCCCCTTTTCTGATCATAAAGACACTTAGTGCTCCTTATTGTTTCTTTCAATGTCTTAGGGTTATCATACTGTATTTTGTCATTGATAAATGAGGGCAGCCCACTCAGGCACCTCTGAATTTTAACTTTGTCATCCTTTATGAATGCGACATATTTCAGTAGTTCTAAAAATATTCTTTCATACTCAGCTATCGTCATACTCCCAAGATTGAGTTCAAATAAATCCATCATTTTCTTGTCACAGTAACGCTTGGTTAAATATTTCTTTTGAAAATACCTCTTGAACTCCCTCCAAGTAACCTTCTTCTCATCAATGTGTTGTACTTGTACAAATTGATCCCACCAAATTGATGCTTTTCCTTTCAGTTAATAGTTGAAAATTCTCCCTTCTTCCTATGCAGAATAATTATGCAGCTGGAAGTACTTACTCATACCCAACAACCAGGTCTCTGCATCTTCATCCTTCTTATGCTCACCATCAAAGTTAGGAGGATTTATCTTATTCATTTCTCCCTGTAACTTGTTCACCCCAGTCCTTCTCTTATGCTTTCTGACATAAGATGGACTTGAGCTACTATGCGCTTTCCTAAATGAATGTTTTGTTGAGTGGTGATGATACCTATCAACATTTCTTGTTCATGTTCTCTTCTCATCATGAGACCTGTGACTTCTTGACCTACTTGACTCTCTCTCTTTATCCATTTTCTTTTCTATTATGTCTAAGCTTTGCATCAATTTGACATTTAAGTCTTGTTGATCCTTGGCTTTCATAAGCCTTTCATTATTAACTTTATAGCTTTGAACGTCTTTTTGCAATCCCTTAATGGTTTCTACCAAGTTTCTATGTTCTTCCTTGAATTATGTATCATCAACACCCAAATCGACATACAAATCCTCGAATTGATCATCAAGACTATAAGTTCTTCGTGCATCTTCCATGCTTTCTGACTTTCTACGTTGATTTTTTCCTGCTCTAATTGCTTATAATTCTGCAAAATGTGCAGGAAACAAGATTTGTTAGACAAATTCATGAAACAACTTCATGAAAACTTTGCACCATCTTGTCAGAATCCTTTTTTCTGAAGCCCATGTGCGCACTGGAATTCATTATGTATAAATGTGTGATGTCCATTTTCAACATATACATCATGTATCAATATTGCGCATGAACCACAAATTTTTCTCTACACAACCCCAATCTTTAATGCGCACACCCGTGCACCATTTATTATTGCACTTTTCCAAGTTTTGCATCCCGCAATGTTTAAAATTTAGTGCTCACACTTACGTATTCTTATTTTACATGCACCATGGCCACACTATAATTCCAAATTTGACCACTTATCAGTCCAAATTTTTCCTTAAATAGAAACTCGTACCATGCATGCTCAATGTTGAAACCATAGCTCCGATACCAAAATGTAATGTCCCCAGCCACCTAGGCTGGCCACGCCACACAACCTCAACTTATGTCTCTCTGAAACCAAACATACTATAACATCCCCATTACCAAACTTCTTCTGATACCAATTTGTAACATTATCTAGCATACTACAGAACAATGCTATTCCAAAAATACATTGCGCGGATTCTACTCTAAACACTATTATGCGCAGTATTACTTGGAGTAACGTGCTCATGCTCAAGCTGAGTCATGCCACACAACTTATAACAGTGGAAGTAACACAAAACAACTACGCACAAACATATTGAACATAGAACACTACTACGCGTGCAACCATTCTGGCGTCACATGCCAATTCTGCCCTCCTTGTGCATATAGATTGCTTCCTTGCGCACAAAAGTAAATCCATCCTCTGGTGCACACAAAGTATTTCCTTGCGTGCATAAACATTCTAATATTGTCTTGAAGACTCTTAACCAAAATCATAAGATTAACTTAACATGAAATACTATCAACATTTGTTATACTCATCCACAACTATAATAATGAATATCAACACCACAATTATGTGTGCAAGCAACATTATACAAAACAACAACAATTACTTATATGTAACAACATACAAAAATGAATCCCATATTAACCATAAATAAATAAACACATAGTGAATAAGACAAGCACATAAAGACACTTATATTTGATGAAAAGTCACCAATTGCACGCAGAACTCCGATGTTCCTCCCATCCATAGACTCTATTGCTCATATACTTTCAGCAACAGGTCACCCTCAAGTTGAGGATTAACTCCACCAGGGAAAAAAGGGTTCCTAGTGATAGGCTAAGGTTTGATACTCAACATAATTTTTCGGTCCAAGGTGCCACTACTGCAACTAGTCTACAGTCTCTCATTCCCCATGCACCTATCACACCCAAGGAAGTGTTCCCCTTCTCTTCTCAACAGTCCCTTGGTTGCCCCACTTCCCTTCCATGGTTTCAGTAATAGGTCAGACATGAATTCTCTGAGCCCTGCAACTAATTCCTAGCTCACCAGGGAACAATTCCCAACAAAACTCTCACTTGGAGAGAATGCTCACGGGCCTAACAACCTGCCTCTTCGACAACAAATATCTCACCTCGAGTGACTGCTCATTGGCCTGACAACCCTCCTCTTTGAAAACAAATCTATGGTTACAATACAAAAAAACCCCTTACAAGATTCTCTCTGCAGATAAGGTAATAGTAAGATTTTCTAGATGGTTCGACCCCTTCTATGCACAAGAGTGAATGAATTCTCCAAAAAATGAGTTCCCCCCGAAATACACTAAGGCCAACAATATATATTGCATGCCTTAAAATCGAGACTTGTCACCTTCAGAAGTATCTTTAGCCACTTGGTGACTCATTCCCATCCCCGAGAACTTAGGATATAAATATTCATAAACACACTTTTTTGGAAATATTAATAAAATATTCCCTATGACTCAAGTCCCCCCCTTTTTCCCTTTTCTAGTGGATTTCGCCCCCATCTCTTTTCATCTGATCTGTCTGCGCACAACGATGTGATAATATTAATACTTGAATATCTATGTTGCAGGAAA
>ML779682.1:251961-262660 GCA_009831015.1 Picea engelmannii | reverse complement strand
ACACACTTACGTAGGTATGCACATCACTATTAAATGTGCACTCCCTTTCTTTGATAACGATTCCTCGCGCACTACTTAGGTGCGCGCAAAACCAAACTTGGTGCCAACGACTCTCCAACCTATATGTACATTTACATTTACAGTTGGTACCAACAACTCACCAGCCTATATGTACAATTAGAAAGGGTTCGGATTAGGGACATTACAAGTGTGCTTGGGGTTCTATCGATTGGCCCTCATGGACACAACTCTACCCATTACATTTGCACAGGAAGAGTCCTCCCATTCTCAGACTGAGGTTGATCAAGCAACCAAATTTGTTGAACAAATCCATCACATCCAACAACAAGTTTAAGATATTCTACAGTAAGCCAATGCCAAGTACAAGCAATGCCATGATCAACATCAGGTACAACACAAGTTTCAGGTGGGAGATAAGGTATGGTTTCATTTACAGAAAGAGTGCCTCACAAGACCCCATCAAGAGCTCCACCCACTCAGATACGAGCCTTACACTATTATCGAGGTTATGGGTGAGAATGCTTTTGAATTAAGTATTCCACCTTTACTTGGCTTGCACCCCGTATTTAATGTGGAACTACTTCGACCATATTTTCTACCTTTCCTAGACACTTTGGATGTGGCCAAGCACTTGGCCCTTAGAGAATTCAATCTTGACTACATTAAGCAGGTGACAGTGGATTAGATCATGGACACCAAGACGAAGCACACCCACCAACAGAACATCCAACTCTATTGGGTCATCAAATCAGGGCAACTTCTTCATCAGGGCAAGTGGCTCACCTAGAGTCAGATTCAACAAAAGTTTCCCCATCTGATGGAGAAACCTAACACAATGGGGACCATTTCTTCATAAGAGGTAAGGAATGATATAGGTGGATGTTGGTGGCCTCTCACCTATTCCACTAATTTAGAATGGTTCCACATCTTGGCAATTTTTCAGGTATGAAACTTCTGGGGCCGTTTTGAGGCCCTAAATGACGTTTTGTTTGACGTGGAAGTGCCCAATATATGTCATAGGCATGTATTGGGTTGTTTGGAATGTGTACTTCTTGATTAGACATTTCCAACAGGCTACCAAGCGCCCCAAACAAAGATTATATGCAAATGTAATGCCCCTGGGAAATTGATGTATCTAACCACATTTGGGTCCAGAAACCTTTTGGTGTTTCATCTTCTAGGATTAGGTTTAGGGTTTTCTCATTGATGTTTTATGTTAAAATGTCTTTTCGACTTCTTTGTAATCAACTTCTTGCAAATGAGAATAGCCAACACCTCTCTCTCTTTAGGGATAAGATACCACCATTATAACTAGTTTGTGTGCTTTGCATTTTATAGTCTTTTGTATTACATTCATTAATAAAATCTCTGTTAATTGTATTATTGTGTTTCTTGCTATATCTTTGTGTGTTTATTTGTTATATCTCTACCTTCATTTCGTTTTCAATATAATCTAGATTACACAATCCAAAAAAAAATCTAGCAACATAAATATTGTGACAACAATTTATGGTGATCCAACAATGTATGCTCTAGCTCTTTTAACTTTTAATTTAATTTCAAGTGTTAGAATATGTTTTGTCATTTTGTATTTTTACTATGCCAATATGTTTCACAATACACTTTTGTGTATTTGTATCCAAATAAAATTAAAAGAACAGTGTTATTTGTTTTTTTAATGGAATATCAATAATGAAAGACTCATGAGTAAGGTTATTAGACTTCCCAATTTTGAAGTTTTAAAAGCCCCTCAAGTTTCGAAGTTTTAAGAACCCCTCCCATGTTACTGTAACCAAAAAAATTAAAAGAAATGCCTTTATTTTAATACACTAGAAATAACAGCGTTATAACATGATATCATAAATAATTATATTCCCCCCTTCTTTTATTAAACTATCCAATATGTTTTTCAATACACTTTTGTATTTGTATCCAAATAGAATTAGAAGATTAGTTTTATTTGTTTATCAATAATGAAAGACTCATGAGTTTTTAATAATACTATATTATTACATAAAAAAATTATATATAATATAACAAACACAAATAAATTTAAAATAGAGTAATTTTTTTTTTATCTAAAATCATACTATAAAACATATTCTTAAAAAGTATTTTGATTATTATTATTCATAATAGTGAAAGGGAAACATTTTCCTTAAAAAGTATTTTGATTATTATTATTCATAATAGTGAAAGGGAAACATTTTCTAAAGTTATCATGTTAACCTGCACTTAATTTACCATGCGAGCATGTTGTTTATTATTATTCATAAATAGAAAAACATTGAGTAATTTTTTTTAATCTAAAATCATACTATAAAAGTTTTATCTAAAATCATATTATAAAACATATTCTTAAAGAATATTTTAATTACTATTATTCATAATAGTGAAAGGAAAACATTTTCTAAAGTTACCATGTTAACCTGCACTTAATTTAGCATGTGAGCATGTTGTTTATTATTATTCATAAATAAAAAAACATTGGTGAAAAAAAAACATTTTCTCAAATTGCCATATAAGCATGCACTAAATTTAAGCATGCTCAATGCTTAAAAGCATAACTGAATTTTAAAAAACTTAGATCTAAATCCTCAAAAATATTAAATATAAAAAACTCAAATCCAAATCCTCCAAACATGTTCACTTGTAGATAATTCTTTAGTGTGTAATGTGTAAGCATATATTTATTTAAATATATATTCACATTTAAATATATATTCACATTCAAAACATAGTTAAAATGGTTAAATAATCAAAGTAATATTTTCAATGTTTAATGAGAAAACATAAAATCTTCAAAGTTAATAATATTATGATATTTTATAATAATAAAAGTTATTTTAAAAAATTATAAATTAAATGTATTTTTATAAATTAAATTATAAAATAAATTTGTATATGTTATATAGTGAAACTAGGGTAGGGTAATTCCCAAAATATCTTAAGATGAAAGAATTTGACATCTTATTGACACTAAGAGGGTTGAAGATGAAAAAGCTCTCTTAGAATTTTCTACCTATACCTAGATTAGATTCCAATTTAAAAATATTTGCATTGACCAATTAATCCAACATCTCAGTCTAAAAAGTGAAGTGTTGACTTTGCCTTATAGTACCAGGGTGGAGAACCTCTAAGTGGTCCATAGAAACATCTTTGTGACACTAAGAGGGTTGAGATAAAAAATGCAACCATCTTTGTGACACTAAGAGGTCTGAAGATGAAAAACTCTTTCTGTTAGAATTCCCTACCTCACTAATCAACTAATCCAACACTAATCAACTAGTCTTTGTGACACTAATCAACTAAGCCAACACCTCACTCTAAAAACTCTAAAAAGTAAAGTGTTAGCTTAGTATTACAATTTCTTACACTCACCTCAGAAAGGAACCTATTGAGGTTTGGGTTAAAAATCATTGGCGACCAATACTGGGTTATGAGCCAAAGACCCTGTATCTTACAAAGGGTTGGATAGGATTTATTTGCAGGTCTCCGAAGGATGTGACTGTCTTACTGAATACTCTTTGGGTATTTGGCGGAAGCAACATTATGCTCAAGTGATGGAGGGTCGCATTTAACCTGTCAACTGAACATTTCAAACTCCCCCATCTATGGGTAGTACTCCCATGCCTTCCATTATATCTATGTAATGAAGGTGCCCTTTGGGAAATTGGCGATAATCTTGGAAAATTCATCTCTATGGAGTCCAAGTGCTTTACCAACCCTGAATGTAAGTTGGGTCGTATCCTTGTGGAAATGGATATCCACAATGGTTTACCAGAGTCCATCGATATTGAGTGGCGTGGTCGCAGAGTAGTTCAACAACTTGACTATTTAGGGATACCTTTATGGTACAATGTTTGCAGACAAACGAGCCACCTCCGTCGTGACTGCATTGGTAAGGAAGTTGAGGAGTTGTCAGAAAATACTGAACTACTACGACACCCTCTAGAGTATATGGATGAAGCAGAGTCTTTTGGTTGCACGAATCATCAACATGGTCTATCTTTTTCTCACCGGCGAGAGGACCAATCCACACTTTCAGGTAAGCTCCAACTTCTCTGTCCTTCTTTATTTTCTTCTTTGACACATTGGGAGAAAGAGGCCTTAAATACTTCCAAATGGTTATCATCCACCACTACCACCCCTGGTCAACCTGAAAATGAGTTGACCCCTTCTAAGCCTTCTCCTTTGGTTTCCCTAAATCCTTGTGGTACTGAAGACCCTCTATTTAATCCTTCTGTAAATTTGCCTACGAAGGTTTTGACTTCGGGGACCTCACCCTCCCCGACCCATTTTCAAAATACTTCACAGAACCCTTCGTTGTCTTCACAGAGACTAGTTTCGATTCCATCACCCCCATCGGACCTACAAGCTTCCTCTCTGTTTGAACCGGGCTTCGGGGAGGCTGAGGATGATGACTCTACTTTAAATGTTGTCCTCGACTCCTTACTTCCTTATATCCATGACTCTATTGATACCATGTCGCTTCCTACCTATTTAGGGAAGACCGTCCTAGACCCTCCTCCAGGAACAGGTTCCTCCTCCCTTACCAAGACTCCAGGCTAGGAGGGTAATAATTATGCTTGGTCTCGAGGCATTAGGATCGAATTGTCACCCATTAAAACAAGAAGTTTGCGAAAGAAGTTGGCGGACACCCCCTCTCAACCAGTTGACACTCTCCCTTCCTCCATGGATAGTGGGGCTCTTAGATCAATGAAATCCCTGGCGCGGGATAAATAATGTTATTTCTTTCTCTGAATATTCGAGGGGTTGGAGGCGCCCTCAAATTGACCTTGGTACGTAGACTGTTGGACCAGACTCATCCTGACATAGTTTTTCTACAAGAGACTCTAGCTAATGAACAAAAGGCTAGAGATTGTGTTCAACTTTTGCGTCCTACTTGGGCTTCGAGTGTTGTAAGTGCCATCGGAGATTCGAGCGGTTTACTTGTGTCCTGGGATCTGAATCTATATGATTTAGCTCCCTTTCTTACTATCGGGGGGATTCTATTAATAGGCAAGGATGTTAAAAATCATCGTGAATTCTCTCTTCTAAATGTGTATGGTACGTGTGTAGATCGAAAAAAGTTTTGGAGCTCGTTGGCCGACAGTGGCCTCTTATCTATCAAGAACTTGATTATCATCGACGACCTAAATATCATCATATCTTCAAATGAGAGCCGGGGTGGCTTCTTTGTTCCCGATCTGTCAGAGGATTACTACAAGAAGTTATTCCTGTCAAAGAAGCTAATCAATGTAAAGACAAATAAAGTGGTTCCAACATGGCAAAATGGGCACTCATGTCATGAATCCATAGCGAGATGACTTGATAGATGCTTGGTGTTTGAAGATTTGTTGGAGGCCATGGGTTTTTCTTGTTCATGGGTGGAATATCCCTTTGTATTTGATCATGCTCCCATCCTATTACAATTGGAACTTCCCCCTACTTTAAAGACTTACCCTTTTAAGCTCAATGCCAATTGGATTCAAGATGAGGATTATGTGGCTCTGGTAAACAAAGTATGGAAAGACCCTCATTTTCTCTTAGAAAGCGATAAACAATGCCGACTGGTCTAGAAATTAAAGGAACTCAAGTTACAAACAAAGATATGGATTAAGGAAGTAAAAAAGAGAGACAAGGCCATCCTGGAGCAGCTGGAATCCAAACTTAAAGATTTTTTGGTGAATTACTTTGGGAATTCTACATTCTGGGAAAAGGAACAGATCATTAGGGAGTTGGAGATTAGAAGAAATAAATTCCTACGCAAGGAGGAGGAATCTTGAATACTTTGTAGCATAGCGACATGGGATCAAATGTGGGGATAATAATACCAGGTTCTTCCATAAGCTGGCCAGCCATAATAGGAACCAGAAACATGTCTGGGAAATCTCGGATAGGAAAGGTAATATCATTACTGAACAGGGAGCGATAAAGGATGAAGCGATGGCTTATTTTAGAAATTTTTTAAGGCCCTAACAAACTGTAATATTAATGAAAAAGTTAGAGTTGCAAGCCTCTTTCCCAGGATGGTGAGCGATGAGGATGTTGGTTCCCTTTTCAACCCAGTCACTTTGAAGGAATTGAAGGATGTACTTCTACATTTTAAAAAAGAAAAGAGGCTGGGCCCAGACGGATGGACCGTTGAATTCTTCACTGTTTTTTTTAATCTTGTCGGGGAAGACCACCTTGAGGTAGTTGAGGACTCAAGAGTGAAAGAAAACATTAGAGGAGGGATGAATTCTACCTTCCTATCCCTTATTCCAAAGAAAAACAAACCTATGCCTTTTGACAACTTCCGACCAATCTCACTCTGCAACCTATGTTATAAGATGATATCAAAAGTGATTGCAAATAGAATCAAACCAACTCTGTCAAGATTCTTATCAATGGAACAACTGGGCTTCCTCTAGGGCAGAAGGATACAAGGTGCAATTGGAACGACACATGAAAGTCTTCATAGTATGCACAAAAAGAAATTAAAATCCCTACTAATGAAAATTGATTTGAGGAAAGCCTATGATTGCATAGACAGGGATTATTTGAGACTGATTCTCATTACAGTGGGTTTTGGCAATCAATTATCCAACTGGATTATGAGTTGTGTAACCACATCTACCTTCGCTATTTTTCTCAATGGTGAGGCGACATATTTCTTCAAAAATGGTAGGGGACTTCGACAAGGATTCCCCCTATCACCATTATTGTTTATCCTGGCTATGGAAGGGCTCATCCTCCTGATAAAAAATAGCATTTCTGCAGGCACAATTTCAGGCATTAAAGTCTCCAAATTGATCAAAGTGGTTCATCTTTTATTTGTGGATGACATCATTATTATGACAAAGGAAAATATCAATGAGTGGAGGGTGATCACAAATATTCTTCATAGTTTTTGTATGCCCATGGGCTTAATGATAAAAAATACAAAAACTATTGTTCACTTCGAGGGACTATCAGACTTGGATTTGAATCCTCTAAAGGAGATCCTTCCATACACTTTTATTGAGCTGTCTACAGGCTTCAAATATCTTGGATACTATTTGAAGACCATCCCCTCCAAGAAAGAAGATTGGATATGGCTAGTGACTAAACTGGAACAGAAGATCAGGCTATGGTGTAATAAATGGCTTTCATTAGGTGGTCAGTTTGTATTGGTAAAAGCGGTTTTGGAAAGCTCGTCAGTACATTGGATGTCCATGGAGCTTCTTTCGCACTCGATACTAAACAAAATTCGAAAGCTAATGTTTGATTTTCTTTGGAGTGGAAGCAAGACTAATCACTAGTTTCATCTTTGTAGATGGGATTTGTTATCCAGACCGAAGAAATGTGGCGGTTGGGGGCTCAGGGATCTCTCTCTTTTCAATTCGACTTTACTGGTCAATACTCTATGGAAAGTTCTTACTCAAGATGGAATCTGGCATAGTATACTACTTGATAAATATCTTAACAACACAATTGTGATCAAATGGTACATGCAACCGTCCCATAAGCACCCTGGAGCTTCTCGTATCTGGACTAGCCTTACTAGTTTTATTCATTTGATCTTTCACTGACAATGTTGGCGCCCGGGATCGGGTCATATTGTATATTTAGGAAGGGATCAGATTATTGGTATGGGAGGCCTATCCTTCCTCTCAGAATCTTTGATTTCTCATCTTAATTTTCTTAGAAAATCAATACTAGCTCATGTTAAAAGTCCAAGCAGTGTGGACACTATCAAATAAAATTGGGTTAGTAGTGAAGCTCTAGGTTTGAATGGTAGACTTGCCCTCAAAATGGGATCGGTACCATAGGGCGCTTCTTGGCTCAGGCATCAAGCTTCAGAATTCAACAGATACCATAGTGTGAACGGGGGGGATTCATCTGGAATCTTGTCTGTAAAGAATGTATATAATGCTCTCATTTCAACTCTGGATTAGCCAATGGTTGGTGGCTGGAAATTAAACATATGGAAGTGGAACATTCCATTAAAATTAAAACTTTTTATTTGGTTAGCTGGAAACCACAAAGTTTTGACCTGGGACACTTTTCAATGCAAAGGATGGGAAGGTCCAAGGATTTGCATCATTTGCAAGACAGAATCAGAAGATATCGATCACATGCTCATTCATTGCGCCTTTACAAAGGCAGTCTGGGCTAAACTTCAAATCCTTCTCTGATTAGTGTAGCGACACACACTTGTTGGCACATTTGGATCGAGAGAAATAAGACAATTTTTGAAAATATATCTCCTTGTCACCTTACAGTGGCTCATAGGATTACGTGATCCTATATTTGGTGCCCTTCCTCTCAGAAATATATACCAAACCGAGTCTAGAATATATCGCACAAAGAAGGTGGTTCTATTGCATACTTTGATGGCATGGCTCTATCAACTGGCAAGTGTTGTGGTGCTGGAGGTATCACGAGAACTCTGGATTCTACGATTATCAAATGGCATATTAATTGTGGAACTGGTACAAACACTAAGGCTGAGCTCATGGGCGCTTGGGCCACTCTTACTATAGCTTCCTTGTGGTCCATTCAAAAAATTCAGGTTCTTGGTGACTCTCAGGTAATTATTAATTCGTTAACTCATAAAGGAAATCTACAGGCAATAGACCTTGATGGTTGGAAACAAAAAACTAGAGAACTCACAAATACTTTCCACGATATCAACTTCCATCATATATTCAGGACTTCAACAAAGAGGCCGACCTTTTATCCAAACAGGCGCTTCGAGAACTAGAAGGCAGATTAACTTTTTATCCTTGGAGCAATGGGACTGCCGGTCCTCTCACCCATCTTAAAGAGTGAAGGGCCTTAATTTTGGTTATGGTTTTGTAATGTTTTTTTCTCCTTTTCGTGAGTTATCACATGGTATTTGTATTGTCTTGGAAAGGTTATATAAAACTACATACTACTTTGTATATTTAATATCTTTGAAACTTGCTGATATGCCTGGACTATTATAGACTTGTTGATGTAAATGAAATTATACTTAATATAATTTTCGAAAAAAATTTCTATGGAAAAAAAAAAAAAAAAACTTAGTATTACAATGAGTATTAAACTTGTTTCCTTAAAAATTAAAGCAAAACCTTAATGACAGTTTCAATTGAGCAACCAAATGATTCCACAAATATTTCTACATAAAATCATTCTAATCATACTCAACTCTACTTTGCAGCTAGCAAAAACATACCATGCGAGCATGACTGTAACTAAACTGAATTTTTGTAGATAAAAGGAATTTTGATATATATGCAAATACCCGATAAAAATTATTCTGAGAAATAAAAGTTATAAAGCGGAAAAAGTTTTTTGTAAGAATTCTTACATATATGAACGGCCTGCAAAAAACGAAACCCAACAGACAGAGATTTCCTTTTATCAAAATTCTAACAAACGGCCTGAATCCTGTAGATGGGCGAGTTAGCGACAATCACCCCATGGTGCTATTAGTAGTACAGTAGTCAGGCTTTCCCTTTGGATCTCTTGATTTCTCCCTTCAACAAACTTCGAATTTGGTCAGCAGCTTCCGCTTCGGCTTCTGCTTCCTCCCTTGGATTTCCATTCCGATTCTCACAGAAATCACAGCTCTAAGGACTCTTCCAAATGCCCGAACACGGCTTCCTGGTCATCGATCGGCACGGCCAGGAACGCCGGAAGCCGATCAATTGAGTAATTGGGATTCCCTTTCTGTTCCAAACAACGCCGGCATAATTCCATTCAGAACATAGTCTAAATACAAATGTAGAAAAACTTTCACAACACAGAACAAAGCACCGAGATCATCACATACCAGAGTTTGATTCACACTGTTTTCCGCTGCCGTTTGCGTTTCCTTATCAATCGGCAGCAGTCGCTGCAGATTTTGACGGCTTTCTTCTCTGAAATGGCCTCGGAGGGCCTGTCGAGCTTCAGTCATAATCAACCTAGCAGGGAAAATACAAGAACGGATATATAAGCTTAGTCTGGATGAAAACTGAAAGCATAAATGAAGAGCAGAAATTATAACATAATTACCTGGAGCAGCGAAGCTGTAAGCTAAGATACTGCGGCGTCATCCAGTGGCTTTTTTTATTCCCATAATCAAGCACTGTGAGGGTGTTGCATTCTTCAAACTCAGATTCATCTTCAGTTTCATAATGAGAATGGGAATAGGAAACCGGGTGGAGAAGCAGAGCCGCTGAAACGGCGGCCATGGTGGATGATAATGATGATTTAGCCACAGGAAAAACAGCAATGGAACGCCAGGGGGAATATATAGCGATTGGAAAATTAATATTTGTGTGGAATCTTCTAATTTAGCGGACGGTGTTGCCTTCATTCTGGTGGTTTTGCTCAGAGCCGCAGGCTCCCATGTGATATTTAGCACCGACTCATTAGTGAATTGATTATTTAGTAATGTGAAAGAGAAATTTGATTGTGATACCATGTGTATAGTGACAAGAATGGGCAATCGAGCAGTTAAAATTGTAGGCAGTACAATGCAAATGTGACAAGTTGCTTCAACTACCAAACAAATAAAATTTCTCTGTTTTTTAAAATATAGATGTGCTATCTTGTCGGTGTATGATTGATTGGTAAGTGGACGGCGTCGTACATAAGTTTCTGAAATCGAGGCAGTTGTAGGCCATCCATATATGATACCTGTGAACTTAACTTGTCCTCTGGTCACATTGAAGGATGC
>ML779682.1:227837-244617 GCA_009831015.1 Picea engelmannii | reverse complement strand
GAAATTCTAACCAGAAAAACAAAGAAAACCTTTCACAGGGCGAGATAATATAATCACTGGATTCTTTAGTAGCATAAATGAGGAATAGCAGAAAAGATGAGAAAGACAATTACAACAAAGAAGCAGTTAAGAATTTCTTTATTCTAAAATGAGAAGATAAAACACTAAAATCTTTTAAGTCAGAAACAGGGTATACGAGATAAATCCTGCAACGTTCGTTACTTCCAAAGATTAGATTTAGAAAACAATGTGATAACAAAGCGAGAATAACATTTAACTTAGAGAGAAAAACATCACCAGTGAATACACGCAAGAATCCTGTAAAATGCCTCTTTGTATTAATGGGGGATCTCTTCAAAAATATTACAGTTTGATAGCTTGCAGGGCGTGAAAATCAACAACCCTCAATACTTCGAAAGATGAAGTATTTATAACCCAAAATTACAAACAATCCTGTCATCAAAGATCATGACGTGGTAAATCTATTTTTAGCCTAACTAACTTAACAAATTTCAGAAATCTAGGAACTGCTTGATGATGTGTCACAACTGCATGTTGTTTTCTGGGTGGACTGTTGGTGAAGCCTCTGCACGACCTCATCTGAATGGACAAATGACTGGGTTGGGACAACTCATCTACTACTCGATCAGATCACAGATTTGTTCCCATCGAAGATGACTGGGAACGTTGACTTTGAGTAGCCTTCGATAAACTTCATCCATTTCTTTGTACTTGGCGAAGGTAGGTTTGGTGACGAAGATGTATCGAATCTCATGCTGAATACTGATGTCCCACTGAAGCACATCTAGAAATGCCTTGCCAGTGATGCTGCCTTGAATTCCTGAAAATTTTGAACTGTCCTTAGCCACATCGGCCAGTCTCTTTTTGTAGTCTGGGAGTGTCATTAATTTGTCATTGATTACCTTCAGACCAGGCAGACCTTTCTTCTATAGAGTCTCAATCTTAATAAAACACTTTTGTACCCCTAGGTCCATGGCCCGAACCTTTTCTTCCAGCTGAAGCATTAATCCTCTCTTGGTCAAAACTCTCTTGACCTCAAGGATGGTCTCTATTCTATCTTCAATTTTCAGTTCTTCCAGCTCCTCCATGGTCTTAGAATTTAGGAACTTGATGATTTCATTAGCCTGTGTGGGCATCTCTCCCAATTCCGATATGATCTTCTCAATGGCCTGTTTGTTTCTCTGCACCAATTCATTTTTCTCAAACATGATCTGTATCATTGGCGATATCTCATTCATAGACTTGGTGATGTCTGTCCAGACACTTTCTTTAACTTCGGCCAGAGTTTTACCTGCCATTGTTTGCTTTCAGAGTTGTTGTAACTCTTGTTTGAGCTGATCTGACACCTAATTTTCCTTGGAGAGGCTGATCTGATAGGAATATTTGAGTTCTTGAAGGTTCTCAATCCCCTTTTTGAGCTTGCTAATCTCTGTTTCCTGCAGGTTCATCTTTTCCATAGATTTGGCCAATTCGGTTGTCTTTTCCAGAGATGTCAGTGGATTCGTCAATGGGACTTCTGTTACTGATGCAGTGCTCATTCCTGAAGGTGGAACTACACTCAATCAAATGAATTCCATTGGCTTCAACTGTTCTTTCTCTTTTACTAGTTTCTCCATCTCAGCTTCCATTTCCTTTAGTTGTGCATTCTACTCCATGATTAGTTTGAGCATTTCATATTTTTCTCCTTCCATCTCTGTTATTTCCTTCACTTGTGAATCCTCTGTTGGTGGGAGTTTCAATTGTTTCCTTAAGGAGGCTATGTTGGAATTTTTCTTTTTAATCATCTCCTCGACTGCTTTCATGTTCGAGGGATCGTACCCTATCTTAAGGACCAATTCCTCCAAAGTCTTGATCATGTTGTCCTTGGAAAAGGACGATATATTCTCCAACCTCAACTGTGTTTGGACGTTGTTCAAGGACACTTGCAATTTAGATGCAGTAGTGGAAGGATGTGCCAACGTATAGAAAACCATTTCTCCTGTTTGCTTGTGCAGATCCATCTGATCGGTCGGATGCACATCCTTAGTCTAGAATTCAAAAGTGGCCCTTTTGTAATCAGTGATTACCTTTGGATCCGGGACCTATGCTTGGAGGAATGCCATATGCATTCTACCCTTCTCAGTGTCAAATGCCAATAGTAGCCTATGTTGTGCAATTGACGTCTGCTTCCAGAACTGGGCGCAAGTGCTGCTGGTTAGAGTCTGATTCCTTTTCTTGATCAGATCGTATTTCTCAAAGATGCTTAGCTTCGGTCCTAGCTTGCCTGGCTGGGTGGTTGATGGAGTATCTGTAGATTTCTTCGGCAATGCTGAGGTTATGATATGTTGGAGGCTTTCACTGAGGGGTGGCCTATCAACCTTGGTCACTATAGTAGATGGAACTTCCTTTTCCTCAGTCGGGTCGGGAGCTGAACTAGTTTTAGACCTCTTGGTATGCAGTTGGAATTCTTCTGACAACACTTCAGTGACAGGTGGTGACAAATCTTGCCTAGGCCTTTTCTCTTTCGGAACCTGTGGTGTGGTTGTTTGTGATACAATGGTCGGGGGATCCTGTTGTTCTACTTCGACCAAAGTGTTTGGTTCCCATACTGTCTGGTTTGCGAATTTCTCGACTTCGGGCCTAGATTCGTGGACATACGGGATATTCTTATTTTTCACCCTCATCTCAGAGATAATCCCACACGGATCGTAGTTCCATGTGAAAATCGTGACGAACTTCATTTCCTTCAGCAGCTTGTCTACTTCCTCTCCGGCACCATGATTATTGCAGATGAAAGAGCCAATCTGCCCTTTGATTCTGAGCTATTGTTTTTTCTTTAGGGACACAAAGTGAATATCATCAGATTTTATCATCTTCCTTATGTACTCCAGAGCAAAAATTCTGACAGGCAGGTATTTAGGCAGCTTATACGGGGCCAAATTGCACCCATATACTCTGATCTCAGTGTGATTTTGGTATAAATACCAATCACTAGTCTTGGTGTGATCCGAAAGATGCAGGATCCTTTGAACTTCATCATTAATCCTAGGTTCGGTCCTGCCACTAAGCATACTTACCACTGGGTGATAGAATTGCTCGATGAACTGCTTGAAACTGAACTCTGTGGAGTTGTGCTTGAGCAAGGAGGTCCATGCGGTTACTACCTGGGGTCTTCCATCTCCGTCCATCTTCTGCATGGAAAAAGAAAATTTATCCACTTGGAAGAAAACGAACAAGTACGCCAGTACAGAAGAGTACCGGAACATGCCTTCCATGATGAAATTGACAAACTGTTCATGAATATTGTTCGCCAGGAACGTGCTGAAGTCGAACTGGGTAGTGGGCTTCTCATCGGTGGAGAAAATGGACAAAAATCCTAGAATGGGTTCATCTACCCACTAATCCGAATAATAACCCAACAAGGCGCATAGGGACGAGATAATCTGGTTTCCTTTGGTCGAAAACATGGAAGAAGGATAAGGGGGATTTGTAGTGGGGAATTGAGCGGATGGTGGGAGGAAAAGCTCAAATATTTGAGCTCTTTGAGGGAAAGTCATCTTCTGGTATAATTCTATGAGAATTTCAAGGTTAAAAGGTGATGCAGAGTCAGCTTGGGATATTCACATCATTTGGTCGATGGTTTCAGGCGTGATGAGGAAAAGAACTTCTCCAGACGAGGAAACGATGGCTCTTTGCTCGGGAATGTAGTGGGCTTGGCACTTGAGGGAAAACTCTGGAAAAGGGTGAATCTGAGGAAAGAGATACATGGGTAGGTTGGACTCCCAGAGTCCAATTTCGTCACTTTGGTCCAGGAAAACTTCTTTGAGCCACGACTGAAGGTATACGAAATCAAAATCGCACTTTGTATCTGTGATTAGGTGATCTTTGTCGGCCAGTGGAATCCTGTCGAGGTCGACGGGAGGTGGGAGAAACGGATTCTCCTCTCCTTCTGCTAGTTTTGACTTTGGCGCCATTACTACAATAGTACCTGCAAAAAACAACGTTAGTGAGGACGATTGTAGATGGGGGCAAATGACTGAAACAGAGAAAAATAGTGTAAAATTCTCTGGGGCGATGAGTGGGTAAATGGTGAAAGAAAGTGGAGTGAGGGTAGTTTTGAGTAAATGGGTGTCCGTTGGGCACGGGGGATAGGTCAGCTGGTTAACGGATAGGTTATCCAGTAATAAATGGCCAACGGATCACTTAGAGCGTGAGATGGCAGGTGACAATGATTGAGGAATACAAATGGGTGAAGTGGCAACTACCGATTGGGGTAAAAATCATGGTGAGGGGGCTCACCACGAGTGAATGGGGGAGGAAGGACTGACATAAATTATGGGATGTGACTCTTTTGGAAAGGTGGATGATGACATCAAGAGGTGACGAAGGTATGTCAGACAGTAGGAGGCAGTGGGACTAGGGACCGTTAGAATCGTGCCACGTATAAATAGGGGCCCGCCAGAGGAAAGATTCCATTCCAGACCCCCCCCCCTCAGTTAAAGGCAGATCAGTCAAGGGGGTCCGAAAAACACCTTGAGCCGTTGATCTGTGCGCTGGCTTTTTGACCGCAGATCTATGCACGTCCTTTATCACACATTCCAGACCCCCCCCCTCCATTAAAGGTAGAGCGGATGGGGGGGTCCGGAATCCAATATAAACCATATATCCGCGCGCTTAAACTTGGGTTGTCCATATGTGTGCATGTATTATCAATGATTCCAGGACCCCCCCTCCGTTAAAGATAGAACGGTCGGGGGGGGGGTCCGGAAAAATCTGACTGTCGTAGATCTGGGTGCAATTATCTGAACCATTGATATATGAGTGGAGCATAAGTGAGGGTGCAGAGAATACATGCGTTAGAGAACTTATGATAAGTTCTTTTCACGATTGTTTTTCCAAGGCTTTTCATGTATACACCACCACGGGGCTAGACAAACAACATTTTAGGCATTTGAAACATGGTGCAACATTGATCATCCAGCTAGTTTTATTGAAGTAAAGCAACTAGCCTATATTCTAACCTAGCTTCCTATGAAAATTAACCCAGATTAGACTGTTGGGCTAAGAACTTACTCTACCCTAGGGCTATCTGACCAAGATTAGACAGTCTGGCCAGATTTATTCACTAATCTAACCTAGATACTTTGGCTAAGATTGAACGGTTTAGCCAAACTTATTCACTAACCCTATCAACATCAATTTAAAAAAGAAATTGGCCATGCTTGAAAGGTATGGACCAAGTTACTATTATTGCACGGGGATTTATTGAAATTCTTTTATGCCCTCTTTTCTTTTTCTTTCTTTTCTTTTTCTTTTATTTTTCTTTTTCTTTTTCTTTTTCTTTTTCTTTTTTTTTTTCTTTTTCTTTTTCTTTCTTTTCAAATTATTTGCAGAATGAAAAATCATTTGTCAACAAAACACTAGAGAGAGATAATATTCCAGTCACCAGTTGATCCTATAACTTGTAGGGTGATAACAATGGCTCCACCTGGGGATGGTACTTTCCCTGTGAAGTGCCAAGAATCCTGGTTCCTGATGTTCTGAAAATTTCTGCCTAGTCGCCTTCATTGATTGATTGGCTTTATTCTAAAAAAAAAAGGAAGAACAATGGTCAGCGGCTTAGGGCCTTCTCTTCGGGCTTCAACCAACTGACTAAAGTTATTCCCTCAGAAAATGCGGGCGAAAAATAAAGATGGTATGTACAATGGAAATTGTAACCTCGAGTCTCTACTGAGGCGGTAAATAGTGCTTCAACATTCTACCGTTTACAGGTCCTCCTGGAAGATCTGTCCCATCATCGTTGTTTAGCAAGAAAGTGTTATTTCCTATGAATGCTTGAATCATGTATGGTCCCTTCCACAGACTATCGAATTTTCCATGCTTTCCCTTGTCTTCATTTCGGGCGTCCCATCTCAGCACCAAATCTCCTAGCTCAAAATCATCTTCCTTGGTTCTTTTGTCAAAAATCTTCTTGTTGCTTTCTTGGACTACCTGAGTCTTGTTGAATACCTCTTCCCTAGACTGCTGCAAATGGATCATCTGACTGATCCTTCTTTGTGAGTCGTTTGGCTCGGCTTGTATGTCTTGAAGCAATTTCATGACAGGGACTTATAAGGAAGTGGGAAAAACTGCTTCTATTCCATAGACCAGTTGATATGGTGACATACCGATTGACCTTTTGGTGGTCAGTCTGTCATCCCATAATGTGAAAACCAAATTGTTATGCCATGAATTCTTGTTTTCCTGCAACGTCTTCTTGATGTTGTTTACTAAGGTTTTGTTTGAGGATTCCGCCAGCCCATTCCCCTAAGGGTAGTAAGCTGTGGAATGTCCCAAAACAACATGATACTAGTTGCATAAATCTATGAGTTTCTTCGATCGAAAAGCAGCTACATTATCAATTATAATATTTCTAGGACATCCAAAGCAAGACAAGATATTATTTTCAAGAAATTTAATAATAACAGAATCAGTGGCTTGCCTGCTTGGTACTACTTCGATCCATTTCGTAAAATAATCTGTGGCAGTAAGAATCCACCTATGCTGGCCTGAAGAAGGGGGATGTATTTCTCCAATGAAGTCCAATCCCCATTGTTGGAAAGGGGCTTCAACTGAGATCGGTTTCAGGGGTAGAGGAAGGAGTTTCCTTTTTCCTTCAAACAACTGACATTGATGACATGAAGTCACTTTATGATGTACATCAGCGAATAGGGTGGGCCAATAGAATCCAGCTCTGAGGATTTTGTTGGTTGTAACCTTCCAGTTCAGATGACCACCACATTCTCCTGCATGAAACTCTTGTAACACTTTGTCAGCTTCATCTTTCAATAAACAATTTAACAGAATACCTTGAGGATCTTTCCAATACAGATTGCCTTCTAGAATGCAAAATTTTAATGCTTTCAACTTCAAAAACCTATCTTTAGTCTTAGTCAGACCAGGGGGAGCTTGTAAATTATGCAAAACAAATATTAGGTCTGCGTACCATGGAGAGTTGATAAATACCTCTCTCATGCTTGGAGTCGCTGGCTCGCCCTGTTCATCTGCTGCAGCTAAGAAATTAATGTCAAGAGCATGGAAATTTGATTCGGCCATTAATTTTGCTAGACCTTGACCTTTAATTAGTTTCGTAGGCTTAATATCTATGTCGTATTCTAAAATGACAGCAATCCATTTTCCCCTTCTTCCATCCGGATTGTCTTGGGTCAGAATGTCTTTTACTACCGCATTCAGAACATATGCAATGGTGTGGGAATGGAGAATGTATACTCTAAAATCTTTTATGGCTTTTACCAAGGCAAAAGCTTGTTTGTCCATTATTTTATAATTCAAAGCAACATCTCTTAACGCTTTACTGAAGAAGGCTATGGGATGTTCATACCCTTTGTTGTTCTTCTGTAGTAATACTGCTGCAATGGTATGTTCGGAGGCGAAAGAAAAAAGATAGAAATCTTTGGTAAAGTCAAGACTAATCAAGACGGGGGCCTGTGTGAGTGCTCGTTTGACTTGTTCGAAAGACTGTCTGGATTCAGTGTCCCATTTTATTTTTACATCCTTTTTTAACATATTTGTAATGTTTCTGAGGAGCTCAGCCAAATTGGGTATGAATCTTCGTAGAAAGTTTATTTTTCCGATAAAAGACGGTAATTCTTTGATGTTTCTTGGGTGTTCTAATTTTTGTATGGCTTCGATTCTGCTGGGGTCTATTTTGATTCCGTCCTTAGAAATTATGTGCCCTAGCAGTTTACCTTCCTCTAGTCCGAAAAGGCTTTTCTTAGGATTTAAAGAAATCCCAAATCTCTTGCATTTCTCAAAGACTCGTCTGAGATGTCGCAGGTGCTCGTCATCAGATTGGGAAAACATAGTTACATCATCCAGATAGATGACAATAAATTTACCTAATTCTTCCACAAAGGCGATGTCCATCGCTCTCTGGAAAGTGGCTCTAGTGTTCATCAAACCAAAAGGCATTTTCACATACATGAAAGTACCCCATGGTGTAGTGAAAGCGGTTTTGTCTTGGTCATCTGGGTGAACGAGGACCTGATTATAACCCGAGAACCCATCCAGCAAAGAGATTCGACTGGATCCAACTACCCTTTGTAGTATGTGGTCCATTTTTGGCAAGGGGTAATTGTCCTTCAGGGAGACCTTATTCAGATTTCGGAAATCAATGCAAAGCCTGATTTCTCCAGATTTCTTACGTGTTGGGACCAAATTTGAGACCCATTTGGAAAAACGTAACGGGACTATGATTTTGCCATCGTACATTTTTTTGATTTCCTTTTCCATCAGGGGGAGTAACTTGGGATTGATTCTCCTAAGTTTCTGTCTGAAGGGTTTTTGATCTTCTTTTATTGGAATCCTATGTTGTATGATGTTGGTATCATAAGCTTTCAAATCCTCATAACCCCAGGCAAACACATATGAATATTCCTTGAATAGCTCAATGTATTTGAGTTTTTGCTCAAAGGGTAACGATCTAAACAATTTGACCATCTTGGGTTTCTCTTCTGTCCCTATATTACAATCTTCTACTTCTTGTCCACTGGCTTCAATTTTCGGTTTTTTGGCTACATCATTAAAATCAAACAAGTCCTCTAAAGGAACTAAACCTCTAGGTAAAACATTACTTTTCAAATGCAAAATATCGGTCTCCAACTCATCATCACCTAACTCTCCTGAATCTACGCTATTTACACTATCATTTTCAAAATCAGATCTTTTTACAGTTTCATCTTCGTTCTCTAAATCTATATTTGTACATTCAAAGTCATTTTTAAACTGTAGAAAGTATTCAATTTGATCATCATTACCAAATACCTACCAGTACCTGATGTTGTCGGGAACAGTTGGTCTGTACTTCACTTCTACCGTGTATGGGTGAGTCGAACGAAAATGAATCTTACATGTGGCTGCTGACGTAGCCAATCCGTCTGCCAAAATGTTCTGTCCCCTCGACATTACCTGCAAATCAAATTCAATGAAACATCTAAGGGCATCAAGAACAACATTCCTATAAGCTCTAAGACGGGGATGTTTCGTAGCATACTCACCTTTAATTTGCTTGATTATTAACTCAGAATCACCGCTTACCATAATCTGTTTGGCACCAACTCTTTTCAAAAGTTTCAGACCGAGCATCAAGGCTTCATACTCGGCGATATTGTTAGTGCATTGGAAATTTAATTTGTAAGAATGGTTTTCTAAATACCTGGATTTGTGATTGTGCAGCCAAACTTCCGCTCCAGCTCCTTCTTTTTGCTTACTGTTCCATCAAAATCCATGCTTCAGAAATCTGTCGGTAATTCTTCAGTTATCACGTTTTTCTTTCTTTCTACCTCGATGATTTCTTGGCATTTGTCTGGACCAGATGTATACTCTCCCAGTTGAGTGATTTTCTCTCCCATGTCACCATCGTTATAAAGGATAAAAGAATCCAGGTCAGAATGTGCAGAGTAAAGAGGATAGTTGTGCAGTTTTTCTTGGCTACTGACCATGTATTTCATCAATGTTTCTCTGTATAGCCTTCTTTGTTTCCCGAAAACTGGGACAGTGGCATACGACATATCCAGCTACAGGGTACCTCTCAACTTAGCCCCCCAAGACCAAGATAGCAACATTCAATACTTTGGGGGAATGTCTGCAACTGCCACATCCATGACCATGCTCTTTGCAGGAATCTGAACCAGGGTGATACACAGGTCCTTGATCAAACCAATACATCTAACTTTACTGGAGTCAAACGAGTGTAAATCCTTGTAAGGTCTGGTGACCTCCAGTCCCAGTTTCTCCATCACTTCTTTAGGCATCAGATTATGGGAAGCACCCGAATCTAGCATAACATTATGCAAGATCAGGTCATGTATATTTAGACTGATGTAAAAAGGAGCAACAACACCATTATCGGCTTGGCCATCCACTTCAGGTCCGAACAAAAGTTCAGGTTGATCATCTGTAAGGCTCACAATGTCTGAATGATTTGTTGATCCAACGGTTAAGGCCTTTGTACCTATATCAGGTTCAATGGTCAGCGCTTTAATCACCTGTGAATGATAAGTGTCTTTGTTCATCAACTCAGAAAGTGGAATGGGAATTTTTACTTTGGCTAATTCCCCTTCGAGGCTGAAAGGTGTAGAGGCTCTGCTTTGGCTCATCAATTCTGGTTTGTCTACCACATTCTTCTGGCTGGAAGTACTTGGTTGATTAATTGATGAAACCTCAGGCTGTGACGATATTTTCAGAATAGTAAGGTTTCTTTTTGTTGGAACTTCGGCATTACTCTTCTCAGGAATCTTCTTGGCAGATGGCTCAGAGGCTTTTTTGGTTTCGACTACCTTCTTCGTTTCAATCATCTTTTTTGGGGAACTTCCTTCTGTCTTTTTACTTCGCAGATTGTACTGTCGGTGTACCTCCAAAATGGCATTTTCGAATGCCTGTTGTTCATCATCTTCAGCTTCTTCGTTTACTTTTGTTTGATTGAGAATAAAAATTTCTTGCTCTTCTTGGGTAAGGAAAATAGCTTCGTTATCGTGAATGCCCATGAGATTTATATGAGTATCCTCTAGTTCCTCAATCACTTCCTCTCCTTCATCAGCATAATTTTCTTGTAGGGGAGGTCTGATCTGTTGATCTGGACCTCTCTTCTCTCTTTGATCCCTAGGATCTCTCTATCTGATTTGAGGAGGGTTTCTTCTGAAGTTAGGATTCCGAACTTGAGGAGCTGGTGGGTTTTCTCTCGGAGGATTTCTTTCTGATACAATAAGTCTTTCCATCAGTCTTTCCATTGCTCTGGCCAAGGAATCCAATTTGGAATCGGAGGTTGATGTGGAAGGTTCCTCTTTAATTGTGACTCTCCTCTCTGACCTCTATCGTGCCCATTTTTCCAACAAATTGGCTTCCACACTTATTGCGCTTTTCTGCATGTCCTCCAGGGTGGTAGAATTTCTTTCCCTTAGTTGGTACAACATATCGACGTCAAAACCATCAGGGAATTTTATCAATGCCAAAACCTATGGAGGTTTGATTTTGGCTGGGATTGCGTTGTACAGGTTATTGAAACGGGTGCAGTAATCTTGTACTGTCTCACCTTGATTTCTTCTGATATTTTCGTATTTTGACAATATTTGGAGAGGGTTTTTCTTTACCTCCCATCTGTCTAGAAAACTCCTTTGAAATGCAGTAAGGTCAAGGACTGAGGCGGCACGTAAACCTTTATACCATTTCTTAATGTCACCTGTCAAAATTTGGGCAAACAATCTCATTTGAACGTCAGCCTCATCTACTTCGTGCAGGTCAAAATAATCATTCATTTTATCAACGTGTTGTTGGGCATTCAAAGGTCCTGTTCCATCGAACCGTGGGAGTCTCGTTTGATAGTCTTCAGGCATAGCATGAAGAGGCGCGACCAACACCAAGGGAGCATATATGGCTACCATGATAGGTGTAGGAGGTGGGATAACAAACTGGATGATATGCGAGGTAGCTATCGAAGACGAGGACGAGGAGGGACTGGCTAGCACCGAGGGAGTGGTTTGCAGTTTAGCAGTGGGAGATAGAACTTCAGGAGTCCGGGGTTGCAAAACAGTTGGGTCCAAAATGATTTCAGTCACAAAACTATCAGATCTTTTTCTACCCAGGCCTTGTTCGAAAAGGGTGTCAAAGTTAGGGTTTTGAAAGGTAACAAGATTCCCTGAAAAGGAAAGGGACTTATGAAAGGGAGTATGACTTACTGAACCTTCAGCAATGGTCTTTTTCCTGAGAAACTGTTCTGGGTTATCTGTTACTATCGCAGGTTCTGGGTCTGGATGAGATCAAGTATAAACTTTCTTAGGAGCCAGATTTCTTTTTGATTTATATATATATACTTTTTAGTTTTACGAGTCTGAAAATAATATGTACAAATTTTAATCAACCTCTAAACATTACTTTCTTCTCAGATTTGCAATATTTCAGGAACAAACTTTCTTCTAGGGAAAAGAAAACGTGAAGCTATAAATTTTTAGTTCTTTTCTCGTTCCCTAGTGGAGTTGCCACTATGTTGGCGCTCTGTAAATTTCCTAGAGGTTGTTAGAGAGAAGAAATCTACCAGAGGTAACTTATCCAACCGCTTGTGAAGCTGGGATCTAGCCCTTCCAACTTCAGAGAGGGATCTCTCTATATGATTTAGATATGTTTCAAATTTTTTAAATATTAGGCTAGGTAAATAAATAAGTTGGTTTTGTTGTTGTAGTGTTTGTCAAGTTGGATGAGATAATTTACACATCCATTGGGATATGGGGTCTGTGTCGTAAAAATGAAATTCTAACCAGAAAAACAAAGAAAACCTTTCACAGGGCGAGATAATATAATCACTGGATTCTTTAGTAGCATAAATGAAGAATAGCAGAAAAGATGAGAAAGACAATTACAACAAAGAAGCAGTTAAGAATTTCTTTATTCTAAAATGAGAAGATAAAACACTAAAATCTTTTAAGTCAGAAACAGGGTATACGAGATAAATCCTGCAAAGTTCATTACTTCCAAATATTAGATTTAGAAAACAGTGTGATAACAAAGCGTGAATGACATTTAACTTAGAGAGAAAAACATCACCAGTGAATACAAGCAAGAATCCTGTAAAATGCCTCTTTGTATTAATGGGGGATCTCTTCAAAAATATTATAGTCTGATAGCTTGCAGGGCGTGAAAATCAACAACCCTCAATACTTCGAAAGATAAAGTATTTATAACCCATAATTACAAACAATCCCGTCATCAAAGATCAGGACGTGGTAAATCTATTTTTAGCTTAACTAACTTAACAAATTTCAGAAATCTAGGAACTGCTTGATGATGTGTCACAACTGCATGTTGTTTTTTGGGTGGACCGTTGGTGAGGCCTCTACACGACCTCATCTGAATGGACAAATGACTAGGCTGGGACAACTCATCTACTACTCGACCAGATCACAGAGTTCTTCCCATCGAAGATGACTGGGAACGTTGACTTTGAGTAGCCTTCGATAAACTTCATCCATTTCTGTGTACTTGGCGAAGGTAGGTTTGGTGACGAAGATGTATCGAATCTCATGCTGAATACTGATGTCCCACTGAAGCACATCTATAAATGCCTTGCCAGTGATGCTGCCTTGAATTCCTGAAAATTTTGAACTGTCCTTAGCCACATCGGCCAGTCTCTTTTTGTAGTCTGGGAGTGTCATCAATTTGTCATTGATTACCTTCAGACCAGGAAGACCTTTCTTCTATAGAGTCTCAATCTTACTAAAAAACTTTTGTACCCCTAGGTCCATGGCCTAAACCTTTTCTTCCAGCTGAAGCATTAATCCTCTCTTGGTCAAAAATCTCTTGACCTCAAGGATGGTCTCTGTTCTATCTTCAATTTTCAGTTCTTCCAGCTCCTCCCTGGTCTTAGAATTTAGGAACTTGATGATTTCATTAGCCTATGTGGGCATCTCTCCCAATTCTGATCTGATCTTCTCAAAGGCCTGTTTGCTTCTCTGCACCAATTCATTTTGCTCAAACATGATCTGTATCATTGACCATATCTCGTTCATAGACTTGGTGATGTCTGTCCAGACACTTTCTTTAACTTCGGCCAGAGTTTTACCTACCATTGTTTGCTTTCAGAGCTGTTGTAACTCTTGTTTGAGCTGATCTGACACTTGCTTTTCCTTGGAGAGGCCGATCTGATAGGAAGATTTGAGTTCATGGAGGTTCTCAATCTCCTTTTTGAGCCTACTAATCTTTGTTTCCTGCAGGTTCATCTTTTCCATAGATTTGGCCAATTCAACTGTCTTTTCCAGAGATGTCAGTGGATTCGTCGATGGGACTTTTGTTACTAATGCAGTGCTCACTCCTGAAAGTGGAATTGCACTCAATGGAAGGACTTCCATTGGCTTCATCTATTCTTTCTCTTTTACTAGTTTCTCCATCTCAGCTTCCATTTCCTTTAGTTGTGCATTATGCTCCATGATTAGTTTGAGCATTTCATTTTTTTCTCCTTCCATCTCTGCTATTTCCTTCGCCTGTGAATCCTCTGTTGGTGGGAGTTTCAATTGTTTCCTTAAGGAGGCTATGTCGGCATTTTTCTTTTTAATCATCTCCTCGACTGCTTTCACGTTCGAAGGATCGTACCCGATCTTAAGGATCAATTCCTCCAAAGTCTTGATCATGTTGTCCTTGGAAAAGGACGATATCTTCTCCAACTTCAACTGTGTGTGGACGTTGTTCAAGGACACTTGCAATTTGGACGTAGTAGTGGAAGCATGTGCCAGCATATAGAAAACCATTTCTCGTGTTTGCTTGTGCAGATCCATTTGATCGGTCGGATGCACATCCTTAGTCTAGAATTCAAAAGTGGCCCTTTTGTAATCAGTGATTACCTTTGGATCCAGGACCTGTGCTTGGAGGAATGCCATATGCATTCTGCCCTTCTCAGTGTTAAATGCCAATAGTAGCCTATGTTGTGCAGTTGACGTCTGCTTCCAAAACTAGGCGCAAGTGTTGCTGGTTAGAGTCTGATTCCTTTTCTTGATCAAATCGTATTTCTCAAAGATGCTTAGCTTCGGTGCTAGCTTGCCCGGCTGGGTGGTTGATGGTGTATCTGTAGATTTCTTCGGCAACGTTGAGGTTATGATATGTTGGAGGCTTGCACTGAGGGGTGGACTATCAACCTTGGTCACTGTAGTAGATGGAACTTCCTTTTCCTCAGTCGGGTCGGGAGATGAACTAGTTTTAGACCTCTTGGTATGCAGTTGGAATTCTTCTGACAACACTTCAGTGACAGGCGGCGACAAATCTTGCCTAGGCCTTTTCTATTTCAGAACCTGTGGTGTGGTTGTTTGTGATACAGTGGTCAGGGGATCCTGTTTTTCTTCTTCGACCAAAGTGTTTGGTTCCCATACTGTCTGGTTTGCGAATTTCTTGACTTCAGGCCTAGATTCGTGGACATACGAGGTATTCTTATTTTTCACCCTCATCTTAGAGATAATCCCACATGGATCGTAGTGCCATGTGAAACTTGTGACGAACTTCATTTCCTTCAGCAGCTTGTCTACTTCCTCTCCGGCGCCACGATTGTTGCAGATGAAAGAGCCAATCTGCCCTTTGATTCTGAGTTGTTGTTTTTTCTTTAGGGACACAAAGTGAATATCATCAGAGTTTATCATCTGCCTTATGTACTCCAGAGAAAACATTCTGACAGGCAGGTATTTAGGCAGCTTATACGGGGCCAAATCGCACCCATATACTCTGATCTCAATGTGATTTTGGTATAAATACCAATCACCAGTCTTGGTGTGATCTGAAAGATGTAGGATCCTTTGAACTTCATCATTAATCCTAGGTTCGGGCCTGCCGCTAAGCATACTTACCACTGGGTGATAGAATTGCTCGATGAACTGCTTGAAACTGAACTTTGTGGAGTTGTGCTTGAGCAAGGAGGTCCATGTGATTACTGCCTGGGGTCTACCATCTCCATCCATCTTCTGCATGGAAAAAGAAAATTTATCTGCTTGGAAGAAAACGAACAAGTAAGCCAGTACATAAGAGTACCGGAACATGCCTTCCGTGATGAAATTGACAAACTGTTCGTGAATATTGTTCGCCAGGAACGTGCTGAAGTCGAACTGGGTAGTGGGCTTCTCATTGGTGGAGAAAATGGACAAAAATCCCAGAATGGGTTCATCTACCCACTGATCCGAATAATAACCCAACAAGGCGGATAGGGACGAGATAATCTGGTTACGTTTGGTCAAAAACATGGAAGAAGGATAAGGGGGATTTGTAGCAGGGAATTGAGCGGATGGTGGGAGGAAAAGCTCAAATATTTGAGCTCTTTGAGGGAAATTCATATTCTGGTATAATTTTGTGAGAATTTCAATGTTAAAAAGTGATGCGGAGTCAGCTCAGGATATTTGCATCATTTGGTCGATGGTTTCAGGCGTGATGAGGAAAAGAACTTCTCTAGACGAGGAAACGATGGCTATTTGCTCGGGAATGTAGTAGGCTTGGCACTTGAGGGAAAACTCTGTAAAAGGGTGAATCTAAGGAAAGAGATACAGGGGTAGGTTGGACTCCCAGATTCCAATTTCGTCACTTTGGTCCAGGAAAACTTCTTTGAGCCACGACTGAAGGTCTACAAAATCGAAATCGCACTTTGTATCTACGATTAGGTGATCTTTGTCGGCCAGTGGAATCCTGTCAAGGTCGAAATGAGGCAGGAGAAACAGATTCTCCTCTCCTTCTGCTTTTTTTGACTTTGGCGCCATTACTGCAACAATACCTGCAAAAAACAACGTTAGCGGGGAAGACTGTAGATGGGGGAAACTGACTGAAACAGAGAAAAATGGTGTAAAATTCTCTGGGGCGATGAGTGGGTAAATGGTGAAAGAAAGCGGAGTGAGGGTAGTTTTGAGTAAACGGGTGTCCGTTGGGCGCGGGGGACAGGTCAACTGGTTAACGGATAGGTTATCTAGTAATAAATGGCCAACGGATCACTTAGAGCGTGAGATGGCAGGTGACAATGACTGAGGAATACGGATGGGTGAAGTGGCGGCTATCGATTGGGGTAAAAATCATGGTGAGGGGGCTCGCCACAAGTGAATGGGGGGGGGGAAGGACTGACAGAAATTATCGGATGTGACTCTTTTGGAAAGGTGGATGATGACGTGAAGAGGTGACGAAGGTATGTCAGACAGTAGGAGGCGGTGGGACTCAGGACTGGTAGAATCGTGCCACGTATAAATAGGGGCCCGCCAGAGGAAAGATTCCATTCCGG
>ML779682.1:210038-224301 GCA_009831015.1 Picea engelmannii | reverse complement strand
CCCACTAGAAGGAAGCACCAACTCCCTATATGTTCCAGCACCAACTGGATGGAAGCACCAACTTCCAGTTACACAGGCTCCAACCTGTATAACAGAGAACACTTGATCTCCCTTGCACCACTTTGCCACCCTGGTTTCTCTGGCTCCAACCAGATGGAAGCTACAACTTCCTGTGTTCAAGCTCCCACTTGAACTTCTGAGGACAACAATCCTCCCAAGCACCTCCCAACCTCCCTAGAATATGAATGGATAAATATACAGTCAACTTTACAGATAAATCAGTTCTTACCAATCTTTCTTTGTTTTGTAAATCTGGTCTTCTACACACTGTTCTGTTGCTCTTCTCTTCCTCTGTTTGTTCAGCAGGTATGCTCTGCATCAACTTGTTCTCTCATTCTTCTCTTATTCAACTTGTTCTGTTATTCTTCTCTGCGTTTCATCTCACACTGCACATATCCTCCTGCACATTCTCTCATTTTTCTTTTCTTACGGTTTCATTCTTTTCTCATACAGAACAGCCAACCAACCACAATCTGTCTCATCTTCTTTTATACACACCTACACGCTGGTTCAACTTCCCAACTACTTAGGCAAACAGACAACAGTTGTCTAAGCAACTGAAACGGCAACTGAAATGCTAACTGATTTGCAATCATGAGTCCATTTTGCTAATAGATTTGTAACTGGGAAGTTACCTCTGAGAGAGAATATTAACCTTCCGATCATATTCCAATTTATCTGCTCTGTTGGATGAACTTCATTGACGTTCCCTTTAAATCGGGTTTCATCATTTTGGCAAGCCTGTGATGAGTGTCTCGGCACTTCATTTCGCGATCTCCGAAGTTCCGATACAAGATTTTTCTGCACTAGCTCCTTCCCCAACATGACTATGGTCATAACCAAGCACCTATGCAAAAAGCACTTTCCCAAATTCTCATTTCGTGATTTTCGACACTATGCTCCGTTGACCCCAAGTCAACGAAATTTTGATCACTTGCCACATGTCCTATGATTCCATGGACCAGATCTGGTCTTGATTCAATGGCTACGATTGAATCGTGATTTCGCGATTTCGGCATTCTTGATGCATTGGGTTCTTTGCTTCTCCATGTCGCGATTCGCGAAACTCCGATATGGAGTATGATCAACGGTCTAGATCTTATCTCTATTCAATGGCTGCGATTGAATCGCGATTTCGCATATCGTGATATCGGGATTCCTGATGTTAATAAACTTTGACATCTCCAACTCTCGATCCCCGAAACTCCGACATGGAGTTAGATCAACGGTCCATATCTGAGCTTGATTTCAACGACTGCAATTGAATCGCAATTTCACATGTCACAAAATTGGCATTCTTGTTGCATTGTTTCTTTGACATCTCCAACACGTGATCCTCGAAACCCCGACATGGACTAGAATCAACGGTCCAGATTCAACCTTGATCTGATGGCTCAGATTAAGTCACGATTTCGTATATCGCGATTTCGCGATTCTTGATGTTAATATTTTTTTACCTCTTCAACTCTCGATCCCCGAAACTCCGACATGAACTGAGATCAACGGTCCAGATTCAACCTTGATCTAATGGCTCAGATTAAGTCGCGATTTTGCATATCGCGATTACGCCCGCTTCTCCTTGTTCCTTAAAGGACGTGCGGTTTCTTCTTGATCCAACGATCAGAAATGCTTCGGGAGTTTTGAATGGATCCAACAATCAGAAATGCTTCTCAAGCTTTACGGGCCTTCGATTATTCGATCAACCTGAACTTATCTTCTGTTTGCCTGGTTGCGTTGCCTTTGATCATTCGATCTTCCTGAACTTATCTTCTATTTGCCTATCTGCTACAAACTTCCTGTACTCATGCCATCAACCCTCTGTACATTCTTCTTGTACTTATGCTACTTGCCATCAATGACAAGCATTCGATGTCTGTTAAATATTTGCCATTCGTTGTCTGTTAAATATTTTGCCAACATAATGGTTATCCAATTTAGGACCCATCACCATGGATTTCAAGGATTTATACATGAGCCTCACCAAGGATAGGAAAAACATATACCCTGAAGGATCTTACATCTAGTTACTCTAAAATTATCACCTATCATCGTATGGAGAATTTATTGAAGAAATGCCACTCTCACATTATTACATAGTTCAACACCATACAAGTAGTGGACACTCCCTCATAAGACATTCACCATAATTTGTAATTGATCCTTGCTAAACATCAATAGGTATTTGAAACACCCTAGGGTTTACACCTTCAAGTGGGGAGCATGACCATGGTATTCCATTGATTCCAGGTAGCCAACCACCAAATGTGCCTTCTTATAGGAACCCTTTTGCACGAGAGAGTGAAATAGAAAAAATCATTCAAGAATTGTTGGAAATTGGAGTTATACATCCCAGTATTAGCCCTTAATCATAACCAATGGTCATGGTATTAAAGTAGGAATGAAATTGGTGAATGTATCTTGATTTTTGGGATCTCAAAAATTTGACCATAAAGGATAGATTTCCCATCCTAGTTATTGATGATCTCTTGGATGAACTTCATAGAGCCAACTTTTTTATTAAACTCAACCTTTGTTCTGGACACCACTAAATACAAATGAAAGAGGTAGACAACCCTAAAATATATTTCCACACACTTTGAAGGTCATTATGAATTTTTAGTGATGCCCTTTGGCCTTAAAATGTGTTGAAATTACTAAGACAACTGAGAGGGGGGGTGAATCAGTTGTTACTGTGCTTAAACAATATTAATTCAATTAAACCATTTTTAATCTTTCTCCAAGTGACCATCAATATTATACTACATATGGAAAACATAAATAATGAGCATCCCTCACACATAAGATATACACAGAGACATATTTTCATGAGGAAACCCATAAAGGGAGAAAACCTCTTCTTCTTCGAAATGATAGGCAGTCTTTTAAGTTCTGTACATCATCTATAATTGAGCACCAACTCTCTGGTTTCTCTAGCTCCCACTAGAAGGAAAAAATAACTCTCTAAGTGTTCCAGCACCAACTGGATGGAAGCACCAACTTCCTGTCACACAGGCACCAACCTGTATAACAGAGAACAACTGTTCTCCCTTGCACCACCCTGCCACCCTGGTTTTTCTAGCTGCAACCAGATGGAAGCTACAACTCCCTATGTTCAAGCACCCACTTGAACCTCTAAGGACAATAGTCCTCCCTAGCACCACCCTACCTCCCTAATTATAAATAAATGATTGAATAACCAACAACACAGATACATCGATTCTTACCACTTCTTCTTTGTTCTGTAAATCTAGACTGTTTCTGACTGTTCTGCCATTCTTCTCTTCCTCTGTCTGTTCTGCAATTCTGCTCTGCTTCAAGTTGTTCTACAATTCTGCTCTTGCTTCTGTCTATTCCTCATCTGTTACTCATCTCTGAGTTTTATCTCACACTGCGCATATTGTCGATCTCACATTGCGCATATTGTAATTTTCCCTTTCTTACAGTTCAACTCATTTTTCATTTAGAACGACCAACATTGCATAGTTGTCTCATATCTTCTTTTATTCACACATGCCTCAACAACTGAATCGTCGACCGATCAAGAATCATGAATCAGTTTTGCTAATTGAATCGTAACTGATCAATTAACTGTGAGGTGAAACAGTATCCCTCCGATCATATTCGAATTCACCTGCATTGTTCGATTACAAGAAACAAAATGTCTTTCGCATTTCGTATTTCGACAATTCGCGATTTTGCATGTCACAAATTCCTATTGTGAAGCATCTCAACTCTCCAAGTCACGATCCCTGAAATGGATCCAGATCAACGGTCCACAAAAATTCATAATATGATCCCTTCTTTTCGTAATCGAACGGCTGATGGGATTTCGACATTTTTCCCTTTGAGTCTTCGAGACTCATAATAGTCCCTTTCAACATTTCGTGATTTCGCATGTCGCGAATTCTTGAAACTCCATGTTGCGATCCTCGAAACTCCATGTCGCAATTTTGCATTTCGGCATTTCGCGATTTCGGCAATTCTTGTGATGAGATATCTTGATGCTCCATGTCGTAATCCCCGAAACCCCGAAACTCCATGTTGCAATCCCCGAAACTCCATGTCGCGATACCCGAAACTCCATGTCGCAATTTCGCATTTCGGCATTTCACGATTTCTGTGGTGAAGTGTTTCGACAATCCAACTCCCGGTAACCGAAACCTACACCAAAAGGTGTTTTTCGCATTTTGACATTTTGACATTTCGACATTCCTATGGTGAAGTGTTTCGACACTCCAACTCCCGGTATCCGGAACTCCGAAATGGATTTATTTCCCGGTCTGCAAAACTCTTTGTTGATGTGCCTGTTTCGAGATTCTGGCATTTCGCATTTCATGACTTTGGGACTCCTGTGATGAAGAGTCTCGACTCTTGACTCCTCCAAATCCCAATATCCAAAACTTCGAAATGGAGTTATTTCCCGGTCTGCGAAACTCTTTGTTGATGTTCCTGTTTCGGGATTTAGACGTTTCGCATTTCGCGTCTTCGGGACTCCTGTGATGAAGAGTTTCGACTCTTGATTCCTCCAACTCCTGGTATCCGAAACTCCGATTTCCCAATCTATGAAACTTCGAAATGGAGTCTTTGACATGCTCTGATCTATCGCATTTCAGGATTTTCTGCCGTGAGTTGCTTCCTTGACTCCTGGAGTTTATGGTTCTGATCTTGCCATGAGATCATCATTTCGTTGTTGGTCTTGCCACTTTCTCTTGTTCATTGTTGTCGGGCTGAGCTTGCCATCAATGAAAAACAAATACTCTACCTTATGTCTGCCCGTAATAAATATGCCAACAATCTCCCCCTTTGGCATTGATGGCAACCCCTTGAAGAACATCCAACTATACCACTGTAGCATCCTTGAAATCCTTTAAATTACCACACTTTCTCCCCCTTTGACATCAATGTCAAAGAATAAACACGCTCCCCCTGAGTTGTTGCAGTACATACTCCCCCTGTCAACTATGAGCAGCTTAGAAATACAACAAATATTCAATAAGTACTCCCCCTGACCAGGTGAACAGATTAGACGAAAGAAGTTATAACCCCCAACTTTTGAACAAGATATCCAAAAGGGCTCGCTGCTAACGGTTTAGTAAATATATCAGCTATTTGTTCTATGGAAGGAATATAATTCATCTAAACAATTCTATTTGTAACTTGTTCTCTGAGAAAATGGTATTTTATTGGTATGTTCTTAGATTTTGAATGAAGTACGGGATTCTTAGAGAGACTGATGGCACTGGTGTTATCATAGTGAAGTGGAATGGAATCAGTGTAAGTTACCTTCAAATCTGCAAAATTTTGTATCATCCATAAAATCTGAGTGCAGCAGGTAGCAACAGCAATGTACTCTGCTTCTGTAGTTGATAAGGAAATAGATCATTTCTTTTTACTAAGACATGCTACTAATGAGTCGCCCAGGAAGAATGCTCCTCCACTGGTGCTTTTTCTCTCATCAACACAATTTTCCTAATATGCATCTGAATAAGCAGTTAACTGAAAATTCTGATTTCTGGGACACCACAGACCATAAGTCATTGTTCCCTTCAAGTATTTGAATATCCTCGTGACAACTACCAAATGAATTTGTTTAGGAGCAGACTGATAACGACCTACCATTCCAACAGCTTGCATTATATCAGGACGAGATGTTGTGATGTACAGAAGACTGCCTATCATAGAGTGATATGTCCTTTGATAAACATCCAATGAAATATCATATTTACTAAGCTTGCAACCAACCACCATAGGTGTGCTAACAGGAGATGAATCCTCCATCTGAAATTTCTTCAACATCTCTTTCAAATATTTTTCTTGAGAGATAAATATTCCTGCAGAACTCTGATTTACTTGTAAACCAAGAAAATATGACAGTTCTCCTATCATGGACATCTCAAATTCTATTTGCATAGAGTTAGCAAACCACTGGACAGATGATTCATTAGTACAGCCAAAAATAATATCATCTACATAAACCAAAACAACTAGTAAATTATCACCTTCAGACTTAATGTAGAGGTTGTTGTCAACAGTACCTTTCTTGAACCCTTTGTCTTGTAAAAAAATTTCCAGTCTATAATACCAAGCTCGTGGTGCCTGTTTCAGTCCATATAAGGCCTTCTTCAGCTTGCAAACATAATTAGGATTATCTGTCAATGAGAATCCTTCAGGTTGCTCCATATATACTTCTTCCTCTAGATATCCATTAAGAAATGTTGACTTAACATCCATCTGATAAACTTTAAAATTCTTATGACATGAATAAACAAGAAACATTCTGATGGCTTCCAATCTTGCCACTAGTGCAAAAGTTTCATCAAAGTCCTGACCTTCAACTTGTGCATACCCTTTACAGATCAATCTGGATTTATTTCTAACAACTTGTCCGTTTTCATTCATTTTATTCTTGAACACCCATTTGGAACCTATTACATTCTTATCTTCAAGTCTAGGGACAAGCTCCCAAGTATTGTTCTTCTTAATCTGATCAAGCTCTTCATTCATTTCCTAACCCAATCATCACGCTGGTTGGCTTCATAAATTTTTTCAGGTTCAGTCATAGATAAAAAGACAACATGAGATTGTTCCGAGTCTTCAATCATTTTCCTTCTTGTCTGAACTCCTTTATTTATATCCCCAATTATCTGATTTTCAGGATGATTCTTTCTAACAATTCTGAGAGGTGATTTTGCTTCTTTTTGTTGATTTGTGTTAGCCTGAGTATTCCTATCTTCATCTGATTCAGATTCTTCCCTTTCTGATCCTTGGACCCATTCATCTTCATCTTCAACTATATCTTATGTGCTTGGTTCAACACTGCTTTCATTTCTGACCAGAATTTCTTCATCAACTTTTATGTCTATACAATCAACCAGTTTATGCAGTCTCTTATTGTAACATATGTACCCTTTATTGTTTGTAGCATAACCCAAGAAGATACCTTCATCAGCCTTTTCATCATATTTGCCAATATTTTCATCATTGTTCTTGATATAATATTTACTCCCAAAGACTTTAAAATGCTTGATTGAAGCAGGTCTTCCAAACCATAGTTCATAAGGAGTCTTGTCACTGTGTGGCCTGAGATAACCTTTTTTAAGGATATGAACAGCTGTATGAATTGCTTCTACCCAATATGTCTGAGGTATGTTCCGTTCATTCATCATTGATCTTGCCATTTGCTGTATTGATCTATTCTGCCTCTCAACAACTCCATTTTGCTGTGGAGTCCTTGGAATTGTGTACTCTCTTTTGATCCCATGTTTATCACATAACTCTTTGAAGTTCCATGAACTAAACTCTCCTCCTCTATCAGATCTTACTGCCTTTAATCTTTTTCCTGTTTGATTCTCAGTTAGAGCCTTAAACACTTTGAATTTTTCAAATGCTTCATATTTGTCTTTCAAAAAGGCAACCCATGTTAGTCTAGAATAATCATCAATAATCAACATAAAATAATTTTCTTTTCCTGTACCTTCTTTCCTTGATGGTCCACATAAATCCATATGTACTAACTGGAGAGGTTTTTTTGTTGAAGGAAAGTTTTTAGATTTGAAATGAGTGCGAGTAAGCTTTCCTATCTAGCAAGGTTTACAAACAGAGTCATATGGCTTTGATATCTTCGGAAGATCTTTTACTGCCCCATTGTTTTTGAGCTTAATTATATGATCAAAATTTAGGTGTCCAAGTCTCCTATGCCACAACCAACTTTCATCATACTTTCTTAAGTGGCATTCTTTTTTTTCTTCTTTTAACACATAGACATTGTTTTCTGTTCTTATCCCTTTTGCAACTAGCTCTCCTGAATTCACAGATTTTATTCTACAGTCTTTAGACGTAAAAATGAATTCACATCCTCGGTCAAAAACTTGATTGGCACTAAGCAGATTATGTTTCAGACCTTCTACAAACAACACATCTTGAGCTTTCCCTTTTCCATTACTCAAACTTACCATTCCTTTACCTTTTATTTTTCCTAGTGCATCATTTCCAAAAGTTACATTCCCTGATTTGATTTCACTTAGAGTTAGAAACTTACTTTTGTCTCCAGTCATATTTTTGGAACATCCATTGTCAATATACCAAGGATTCTTTTGTCTTTGGGCTGATAACACTAGTTCACACTTGTCATCTACTTTCTTCTTCCAAACCTTGACATTTTCAGCAGTGGGGATGAAATCTGGATTGTAATTCCTTAAGCGACAGTCTGCAGCTTTATGTCCATAATTATGGCAGTTATAACATTCTGGTTCACTGAATAATAGATCATAACGATTGTTATGCTCATAACTATTGTTATGTTTCACCTGTGTCCTTCTCCCAGTCATCACATGATTTATAGTTTGTGATTGTTTGTTGCTTGGTTGTCTCAATCTTTGTGGTGGTAGATAATTATTCCTTGAAAAACTTGATTGCTCATATCTAAATCTTAAAGAACAATTTATAGCTTTGTGACCAAAGTTAGAGCAGAAAAAACAATAACCATGGAAAAAACCTTTGTACCTTGAAAAAGTCTATCTTCTTTGAGGAGGTCGATTTATTTCATGCCGATAATCTCTCTGATCTACAGATTTGGTTCTGGTATTTTTTATTTCATTCCTTCTTGGTGGTTGATTTTCTTTCTTTGTTTCTACAGAGTGACTGTTGTCAATGTTTGAGGATTTGACAAACTTGATAGGTTTTGTATTACTTGGATGATCACTACTTGATCCTTCTTCATACCCCAATCCAGCTTTCAACTTTGGGTTTCTTTGTTGATTTATAATGGAGGTTAATCCTTATGAGGCTTTAATACTTGACATATTTTGGTGATACAATCCCTTAAACTTATCCATTTCTTTTCTGGTTTTTACTATCTCTTCTTCTAAGGCTTCACACCTCGCTTTCTTCTCTGACAAATGTTGTTTCAGTATGTCTTCTATTTTCTTTGTCTCTTCTAATTCCACTTTCAGCAGGGAAAAGTCTTCATCAGGTTGTTTACTGTCTTTCTTGAACCGTATCAACAATTGTTTTTCCTTTCTGTTCTTAATTATGAGTCTGTCAATCTCTTCCAGTGCACTGATCAGTTCTCCTTCCATATCAACCACAACTTCTTCATCATTATCATCACTGCCTGTGATTTTATTATCATAATCCTCTTTGACCATAAGCATGAAGTCATTTACCTTATCTTCACAGGAAGAGTCACTATCGGTGTCTTCTGAGGAATTGTCATTATTTGCACACAAACTTTTCTTCTTACTATATTTCTTGAATTTGTACTTCTTTTCATCATCAGAGTTCTGGTCCTTTTTCTGATGGGGACACTTAGATGAAAAATGACCTATCTTACCAAAGTTAAAGCATTTGAAGGGAAACTTGCCTTGATATTTTCCTGATCCTTTCTTTAACCTTCTCACAAATTTTTCCTCAATATAATTTAATTCTGAATCAATATTCTTGTCTGCTTTAAACGATGCTTCTCTAGTAATGGATTTATCTTTGCTAATTCTCATTTCATATGCAGTTAAAGTTCCTAGAAGTTTATCAATGGACAGAGTTTTAAGATCATTTAGTTCTTCTATTGCAGAGACTTTTGGATTAAATTTATCAAGCAGAGATCTTAAAATCTTCTGAACTAAGAGTGATTCTTCAAACTTCTCACCAAGACCGTTCATGGCATTCACAAGTTCTTCAACTCTTAAAAGGCACTTGCTAACTGTTTCATCTTCATTCATCTTTAGTTGTTCAAACTTCAACCTAAATGTTTGAAGTTTGGCATCTTTTACTTTCTCATTTCCTTCATAGATGTTAATAAGTTTATCCCACATTTCTTTGACAGTTTGAAGATGCATCACCTTTACAAACTCGGCTTCTGCAAGTCCATTCAAGATAGCATTCATTCCCTTAGCATTAAAGATAAATTCTAACTTATCATCCTTGGAAGCTAGCACACAAGGCTTTATGTATCCAGTCTCTACTACATCCCAAACATCAGCACCTAAGGCCATTAGGTATGTTCTCATTCTAACCTTCCAAAAGACAATTTGTTCCATCAAAAAGAGGAGGCTTACTGGCTAAAGTCCCTTCATGAATTGTAATGTTTAAGCTTACAGATCTACCTATAAATAAAAGGAACCCGCTCTGATACCAATTGTTGAAATTACTAAGACAACTGAGAGGGGGGGTGAATCGGTTGTTACTGTGCTTAAACAATATTAATTCAATTAAACCATTTTTAATCTTTCTCCAAGTGACCATCAATATTATACTACATATGGACAACATAAATAATGAACATCACTCACACATAAGATATACACAGAGATAGATTTTCATGAGGAAACCCATAAAGGGAGAAAACCTCTTCTTCTTCGAAATGATAGGCAGTCTTTTAAGTTCTGTACATCATCTATAATTGAACACCAACTCAATGTGAGGCTACTACCTTTGTTTTACAAGCTCCAACTTGTTTGAGAGCACCAACTCTCTGGTTTCTCTAGCACCCACTAGAAGGAAGAAACAACTCCCTAAGTGTTCCAACACCAACTGGATGGAAGCACCAACTTCCATTCACACAGGCACCAACCTGTATAACAGAGAACAATTGTTCTCCCTTGCACCACCCTACCACCCTGGTTTTTCTGGATGCAACCAGATGGAAGCTACAACTCCCTGTGTTCAAGCACCCACTTGAACCTATGAGGACAACAATCCTCCCTGGCACCACCCTACCTCCCTGATTATAAATAAATGATTGAATAACCAACAACATAGATAAATTGATTCTTACCACTTCTTCTCTATTTTGTAAATCTGGTCTGCTTCTGACTGTTCTGCAATTCTTCTCTTCCTCTATCTGTTCTGCAAATCTACTCTGCTTCAAGCTGTTCTGCAATTTTTCTCTTGCTTCTGTCTATTCCTCATCTATTACTCATCTCTGAGTTTTATCTCACACTGCGCATACTGTCGGTCTCACATTGCGCATACTGTAATTTTCCCTTTCTTACAGTTAAACTCATTTTTCATTCAGAACGACCAACATTTCACAGTCATCTCATATCTTCTTTTATTCCCACACGCCTCAACAACTGAATCACCAACCGATCAAGAATCATGAATCAATTTTTCTAACTAAATCGTAACTGATCAATTAACTGTGAGGTGAAATAGTAGCCCTCCGATCATATTCAAATTCACCTGCACCATTGGATTACAAGAAACAAAATGTCTTTCACATTTCATATTTTGGCAATTCATGATTTCGCATGTCGTGAATTCCTGTTGAAAAGCATCTCAACTCTCCAAGTCGCGATCCTCGAAATGGATCCAGATCAATGGTCCACAAAACTTCATAATCTGATCCCTTCTTTTCCTAATCGAACGGCTAATGAGATTTCGACGTTTTTCCCTTCGAGTCTTCGAGACTCATAATAGTCCCTTTCGACATTTCACGATTTCGCATGTCGTGAATTCCTGAAAATCCATGTTGCAATCCCCGAAACTCCATGTCGCAATTTCGCATTTCAGCATTTTACGATTTCGACAATTTTTGTGATGAGATATCTTGACGCTCCATGTCGCAATCCTCGAAACTCCGAAACTCCATGTCGCGATCCCCAAAACTCCATGTCACAATTTCGCATTTCGACATTTCACGATTTTTGTGGTGAAGTGTTTCGACACTCCAACTCTCAATAACTGAAACCTACACCAAAAGGTGTTTTTTGCATTTCGGAATTCTTGTGGTGAAGTGTTTCGACACTCCAACTCCTAGTATCCGGAACTCCGAAATGGAGTTATTTCCTGGTCTGCAAAACTCTTTGTTGATGTGCCTGTTTCGGGATTTCGGTGTTTCGCATTTCGCGACTTCGGGACTCCTGTGATGAAGAGTCTCGACTCTTGACTCCTCCAACTCCCGGTATCTGGAACTCCGAAATGGAGTTATTTCCTGGTCTGGGAAACTCTTTGTTGATGTGCCTGTTTCAAAATTTCGGTGTTTCACATTTCGCGACTACAAGACTCCTGTGATGAAGAGTCTTGACTCTTGACTCCTCCACCTCCCGGTATCCAAAACTTTGATTTCCTCGTCTGCGAAACTCTGAAATGGAGTCTTTGACATGCTATGATCTATCGCATTTCAGTATTTTATGCCGTGAGTTGCTTCCTTGACTCCTGGAGTTTACGGTTCTGATCTTTCCATGTGATCATCGTTGCGCTACTGGTCTTGACACTTTCTCTTGTTCATCATCATCGGCCTGAGCTTGCCATCAATGAAAAACAAATACTCTGCCTTCTATCTGCCCGTAATAAATATGCCAACAAAATGCTCCATCCATCTTCTAGAGCCTCTTGAACAATTTTTTTTTTAGGATATTTAGACACTTAGGAGTTATTAAGATCTACTTGGTCTATTGTGTTGTTAGGTAAAAGTGTGTTTTTTAGTGTGTTTCTTTAGTATGCATTAGTATGCATTTGTAGCTAGGATATCCAACGATCACGATATGTTCCCGACATAGAGTGATCCAACGGTTCATACTCTCCTCGATCTTAATGACCATTGATCCATGGCTTAACACCCGATTGGTCCATGATCTCTATTTAAAGAGCGTGGAGGGTCATTTTCTGATGATCGATTGTGAGAAAATCTCTTGTAAATCTCTCTGTAATCTTTTTTTTTGCATTAATAAACTGCTCCAAGTGGTCGCATTGGCTGGAGTCATGGATGTTTCCCCCATAGGGGTTTTAACACGTGAAAACATCGGTGTCTTGATATTTGATCTAGTTATGTGAGTGGTTACTGAAGGTGTTCGTCCTCTATTGGAATACCTGTGTTGTCGAACATGGTATCAGAGCCTGTTTGAAGACCTACTCCTATTGAAGATCGAGTTCGTGAAGCTGAGTTGCCTCATCTCCACTTTTTGTCATTTCCATACATTTATGGGCTGAGAGGACCATTCTATTGCGTCAGGAGCACTCGTTTCAGTCAGAAACACTTTTCGTTTCACTCGAAAAGGTTTCCGTTTGCCCAAGATACGACCATTATAGTCAGATTCAGAAGTATAAAGATTGAATACGCATTTTTTAAAATTTTTGCAGAGTAGTATTTTGGTTTTATTTCGGTTTTGTTTTATTTATTTTTGGGTTGCTACTCTTTTAGATCTGCGTATGCTCTTTGCCCTGTGCCCTGTGCAATCTCGGCAAATCAGAAATAGATAGGAAAAGGTGCATCTTCCGAGTAAGCTAATCGAGATCTAACCCTTCTTGTTATCGAGAAGCGAACTCTTTTTCTTTTGTGAAAAAAAATTTTTTTTAGCACACTCTCCAATGCCATCTTCAACAACAACAACAACAACACCCCCAATCCTCATTCTGAACATTACAATATGTTTTGCTAGATCATTTGGTTAAAAGTTGTCTTATTAAGTAAGAGGTCTTGAGTTCAAGTCTCTCTTTTGTTACCTTTTTTGAAAAAGTTCATGCTAAAATTGTAAAGTGTATTTCACTTCAAGTATAAAAGTGAATCACTATAAGTAGCTTTAATATTTTATTTTAGAGTTATTTATTTTGCGTGCAACTTTTCTATTATAAAGTAACTTCATTGTAAAAGTGATCCCCACTTATCTTTATAAAAGTGGGTCACTTCATAAAGCAACTTACACAATCACGTGGTCATTTGGTTACCGATTGTGCCTTTTTTAAAAAGGGCATAACTCTAACATTGGAAGTATGTTTTCAGTGTCGTTATTTTTAAAACCGCATAACTTTTCGAGCTCTTTCCATCCAGATCATCAGTTTCAGTTTTTAAATCCACATTATCTGCATATTTAATATGGCTTCTACAAGTATTGTCTTGCTTACCAGCAACAACTACTTCCAATGGAAAGCTCATATGGAAGATTTATTAAGAAGTAAAGGCTTGTACCAGATTACCTTGGGAAAGGAAAAAACACCCACTGATGCTGATAAGAAATCCAAGTGGGATAATAGGAATGACGAAGCACATGGACTAATCAAAATTTCCATCTCTCCTAATTTAAGGTACCACCTTCAAGATATTGATGACCCCAAAGAAGCTTGGCACACGATTGAATCTGTGTTTGGTAAACTCAATATTATTCGAGCACAACAGTTAGAAAATCAAATACTGACCTTGAGTCCAAATGATTTTTCTTTCCTTGGAGACTATCTATCTAGGTTTAAAACACTCAGAATTTTATGTGAA
>ML779682.1:177246-190592 GCA_009831015.1 Picea engelmannii | reverse complement strand
TGTGCCTAGTTTCTCCTCATCTATTTATCTTCTCATCCACGCCATTTAAACTCAAATTGATCCAATGTTTCTGCTGCCTTGCCTTGTGTAACAGTCTTGTCCAAATCTGATATGTCAATCACTTTTAATCGCTGACCCCATTTTCCCAATGGTTCTCCCTGCTTTCCCAAGTAACCATCTCAAAATCAAAAACTCTATATTTTCCTTGCTTTCATAACTAGCCTAAAACCCATCCTTTACAAACCAAGCTAAATCTAAAAGAGAGATCCCTCTCTGAGTCTTGGAGGGCTAGATCCAAGACTCGAAGCGGTTCGAGGTTACCTCTGTGTTTGCCTCAGCAGCCTTAGGCAAATTACAGAGTGCTAACACACTCCTAGGTCCTCTTCGATATAGTCTACGCTAGATTGCGGAACACTCTCTATGTAGGGTGAAATTCTTCCCTCTCTAAGGACTATAATGTTCTTACCATTCTGAGGAACGGATAAATGTGTCTCATCGAGTGAGAGGTATCCACCTGTTAAGGCTTTACAATATCTTCCCAAGATAATTGAGTAATTGCTTATAGGCATATGAATTACATGAATGTTGAGGGTTGTCCTTATCTCAGGATGAGTGCATAAAACCAATGTCACATCCTTAATCTCGCCTATGGTTTTTTTTTGTATACTATTATAGGAGAGCATGCTTCTATCATTTTCATTTGTACAAGACAAGACTAGATCTTCCATAATAATCTTCGACATCACACTCGGGCCCGAACTGCCATCAATGAGGCAACAATGGGCAATGTTATCCATAATATTAATAGAAATATAAAAAGGGGGATTTTTTACAGGTTATCTAAAGTTATGTACACTTACTTTATTTACAGAAGAATCCTCTTCATTTACCTCTTCATAAAGATTAGCTACAATAGAAGCTTTTCCTTCCATAATTTTTTTCATATGCATCTGTTGTTCAGGGATGACAACCATGTCTAGAAGGGTTGCATCATCTTTGATGTTGGCCAACTGATTGAAGATATTATATTTGGAAGAGGGGAGAGGAAGAATGATTCCTTGACTCTCAGGAACTTTAGGAATATGGAGACTAGCAGCGGTTGAGGATGAGCTCGGGATAGATGAACTACGAGGAGAATTAAATTTTCCCTTGGGAGCATAGGATTTGTTCCTAGTATTGATGACCATGACATCTCCTGGCTCTACAAAATATAGGACAACGATAGTAGCTTCTGGTATTTTACCAAAGATCTTATCTCTGGCACTCTTCTTTACCTCACATGTGGTTTCCTCGTGGTGTTCCTTGCAAAAGTTACACCATCTTCGGGGCAGGATAGCTTTAGGCTGAAAATTATTTTCAACCAGATTTCTAAAGGGGGGTGTAGAAGAGGATGAAGCTCTAGGGGTGAGAGGGGAGACAATCCCCTTTCGCTTGAATGATATCATACAATTATTCATATCTTGTACTAGTTGTAAGAGGGTAGACATGTCTGTTTGTCTAACTGATTCTCCCTGGGGAAGACTAGTTCTTTCAAGTTGTTCTTCATACTCTGAACAAGTATGTAGAGCACAACCAATATTATCAATGGCTTTCTCCTCAAGCCTATGATGGCAGGGGGAAGGAAATGCATTGTAGTAATGCATGAAAGCGGCTTGGTTCTGAGGGTGGATGAGTTCAGGGACTTGATTGTATAACTTAGTGAAACACAAGTTGAAAGACTTGATGGTCTCAACATCCTTATAGGTGATGTTATTGTATTCCCTCAACTTCTCGTCTGGTCTTTTAGATTTCCCATAAGTGGATCGGAACCAATAGATTAACTCCTCCCAAGTAGACAGGATCTTAGGAGGAAGGTCAAAGAAATCGACTGAAGCCTTTCCTTCCAAGGAATTAACGAATAATCGCATGCAAGTAACATTGTCATTAGCCCCTATGTTATGACAAGCATTGGGAAATGCCACTAGGTGTTCATTTGTAGTGACAGTGTTATTTCCTGAAAACCTAGGAAGATGCTCTTTAAATTTAGGAAGTGGATGAGGAGAAGGTGCTAGGTTAAGAGGAGAGGACACATGCCACAGTGTGGTTGTGGCGTCTTCTTCGAACTGAAAAAGCCCATACTTTTTAATGACTTTGGTGGGATTGGTGGTAGATCAGACAGGGATATGGTGGCTATATAAGCTAGCAATCATTGATAACGATGAAGATTGAGAATATGGAGCACTTCCAGTGCCACCGAAACCACCACTAGATGCCATCTTATGGATGATATATGAGGGAAAGAAAGATGAACTGGATGAATCAAATAAAGTCCTCCTTAGAGCAGTTTGTTGGGCAGATAACACAACATTTCTTCTTCCTTTTTCATAAATATGATTGATTTCAGGTGGCAAGCCTCTTCTTCTTCTAAAAGCACGAGAGTCTAAGGACATGAAAGAAAGGCCAAAACTTGAAGAAACAAAAAGGGTTACTGTTGATTTATAGGTTGTCTACGTCTAGCTTCCAATTGTTCTTGAGCACTAATATCTCGTTCAATTTCTGCCTAATAATGGTTAAGATCAACACGGGTATTGGTAGTGTCTAAGATAGTATTAAACAGATTCAAAGCAATGTTGATTTGATCTTGAAGACCGGGCTCAATATTGGGTTGTCTTGCAACAAGAACAATCATTAAGAAATATAACAGTCAAAGAATCAATATCAAAAAAGAAAGATGTATCGATGAAAATCAAGTATAAAAATTAACTAGAGAGATATCAAAGATCTCCCCAGTATGGTCGCCAAATAAATGTTGAGGAAAAGATATGAAATGATCTTACTCAAGCATTTTCAGATTCTGCTTGGCTAAAGAAAAATAGACGGGAATCTCACCCTATGTTTATAGCCAACAAAAATATCATCCTAACTCACAAGTATTAATTACCAGTGCTTAAGCTACTCTTTTATTAATAAAAAGCTTGCTGGAAATTTACTTTTTATGCAATTTTCTAAATATAACAGTTGCTAAAATAAATGTAAAGACAGAAGTAAAGACACCAAGATGATAATCAAGACAGATGAGACATAAAGCAATCCTTTATTTCATTCCAATTCACCAAAGTCATTCTTTTACAAAATTTCATGCAGAAATTTAGGACCAAAGTCAAAATTAAACATCCCCGATGGAACATACAAAAGGACATTTGAATGAAAATAAAAAAACTGAACTCTAAAAGATGGATTAGCTTGCCACAGATTGCTGCCCACTCAACTCTACACAATAGCCTTTGTCAGTCATGAAAACTAATTCACAAACATACAAGTCTACACAGACTATCAAAGATAGATCAACACCTCTGAAAAACAAGTGTCTGAATGATGTAATTCATCCCTGAATCTTGTTGTCTACAATAAGACCATGCTATCATAAAAATAATTGGGCTTGTGATAAATTAAGGAATGAATGAAAACCGAACTATCTCAGCATAAACTCAAAGAGAAAACCTTAGTATGCTTCTCCTTCTATCCTCCCTTTGTTCCTCCCTTTCCTTTTTCCTTTAAGCCATTCAGGATTGGTTGAGGTAGTTAAACCACTTCATTAGTTAAGTTAACTAAAGACTCAACCAACTTTTTAGTTAAGGGGGAAATGTAATAATCATAATAAGGGTTATAAATAAATAATAACCAGTAGGTGGGACCCCTTGTGACTCCCTTTAGCTCATAACAATCATAACATAACTAGTTAGTTAAGAAAAACACACCTCCTTGTGACTCCCATCACCATATTCACATTTGACAATTTGGCTCATGATATTTGGAATTATTTTAAAAAATATTGCTCATATATCCAAAATAAAACATGTTCTCCAAAAATTTCTAAATTCAACTGTCATCAACAATAGATAAAATAAAAACTCAAAAGCCATATTTCCCACTATGGGATGCAATCTTTCCTTGATTGCTACTGTCACCTTTCGATTTTCTTTAATTTTCCTTTGGCTGTGTTGAGCCTTTAGGCCTAATCTCCTTGATCACGTGAGAACAATCGTCCCTCAAATGCATTCGAGAAGACACGGATTTGTCAGAGCCATTGGAGGGTGAGGAAGGGGCAGCAATGGCTTTTCCTTTGTCAATGGCATCGTGGGCCTCAATTTTCAACCTTTTGCTAGCATGAGAGGACTGCACTCGTGAGTGGGGGGCAACTTGGACAATGGGGTAAATAGGCGAAGGAGAAGGTAAGGATACATTAGGCCAACCATAATGTTGGGAGACTGTCGGGTGGACAATCTCTTGCCATCCATCATTTTCAGGAATCTCGGGTTACAATGAGACGTGAGGAGGCACAGGGATACAAGGGGCTTGCAAAACTTGGAAAGGAGGCCTTTTTGGCCTAGGTTGGACCACTCCTTGCCCAATCCAATTGAAAAATCCGGCCTGAAACAACTAGCCAAGCTCTTGTGAGTCAACATCAAAATGTATGGAGAACATTGGCCTTCTTGGGCCTCTATTCCAGTTACCTCTCCCTCGGTTTCCTCGGGCATGGCTACCTCGGCTGATAAAACTCATTCTTGCATGCATGATTGATTAGCAAATAGTCTTTTAAATAACCATACATGACAACTCTTAAAAATATGAAATAGTTTTGGCTCAACAATGTACGAGACTCATGCAATCCAATCCATACAAATTGTTTAATTGTTTATCAATGAGCAGGGGGTGAATAAAGGGTCTTGGGATAAGTGGGGGTCTTGTATTGAGCGAAACATGATATGATGAGGGGGAAAAAATACGGTTACTTCTCAAAGACAACAACAATCAACTGTAAACCAAAGAAAACTTCATTGTAATTCAACCAAGACATTGCTACTGTTGACTGCTTCAACACAAAAAATTTCTTTACTACAATCAATTTTAGAACAGGGAATGGAAAATGAATGTGGGAAGGCAATGGGGTTGTAATTAGCGAAAATCAAAATAATGGTGGGGGAATGAGAGCGGGTACCTTTCATAAAATTAATTAAGTAATCCATATAATCAATCTGTTAAAAGGAGATACACCAACCAAATGATCACTGTGACCCAATAACAATTACCGTGTATCAACTAGTTCATTGTTCATAATCAAATATCTAACACAGTGCCATCAACAAGACAATATACATTCCACAACAATCTGTAAGGGAGTTTTTTCCCTCTTATTCATCAAATCAACATCTTATAACAATTCTCAAATGTACAATAGTAACCATTTCCACTCCGTTAATCACCAAAAACAACCACTGCCCACACATTACTTCAATCATCAAATACACTCAAAAGTCATATTTCAAAATTGCAATGAAGTTATACTATCACTGCAATCTGGCTTGTCATTTAAAATGCATGGCATTCATTAAACATACATAGTGGACAACCAACCCAATAATCCATATTTAAATTGCAAAAACCCTGACTCACCATTTAAACAGACAGACAACAACCACCATTCCAACTCATGCTATGTTGTAGAAAACACAAAATAATTCAATCAACGCTAGTGTAATTCTGTGAATGCACAAGCCCAATTCAACGCAACTCTAAATAATCAAAATGTTGGGCTATCCATCCAATTCAACAAGGCATCAACAATAGGACCAAATTCATAACAAAAATTGAATTGCAACAGAGCCATGTTAAAAACTCTGTGACTATCTCTGAGTGTGCAACCCAAAAAACAGTCATATCATACACAGTGGGAAACCATATCATAAACACCATGATGAAACATTCCCATATGACAAATGTAAACAAACAGTCAACCTATCATGTCAAGTTATCAATCTGCTACGAGGAGATAGCAACAAAATTTCTCAAATCAATCAAACTATAACAAATCATATTGTGTAAAAACTTGTGCTCATTCTTGATGACATAATCAAATAACCATAATGTATACAGTGGGTTGAAATACCATAAGCACCCTGATTTTAATAATCATTTGGACATTAAAAACAATAGTTACAGTAATCATTGACTCATGCTTATAGGAACGCCACTCATACCAATGTATCAAGTGCGAAGCATCGTTGTGCATTGATCAATTAAAAGAAGTGTTGGGTGATCAATTTAATAAACACAAGGACACCGACTATGTATTTGATCCAACAACTCATTTCAATCAACCATGCTAACCTTACCCACCCAATAATAAAAATTGCAGTGACTATATGCCAAAACCAACACCACTGTCATACAATCACCGAGGCGAGCCAGTAATTAATTCTACACCAATCCATAACAATCAATAGTAAACCCGACAGGCCACAACATTCTTCTCTACCAACCATCGAGCTTGAGGAGTCAGGGGTTTGTTCTTGTGGACCAACACAGGGAGGCTAGAGTCAACTCCTCTCAATGGTGAAAATCTTCAAGACCAACGGTGCATACACAAAGAACACCACAATTTACTTCGTGGACAGGGTGACGAAACCTGTGATAGGAGAGGTTATAACCAGAGGAACAAGGCTCCATTTCATCCTTGTAATGATACTTAGCACATGTAGGGTATAACCCTCGTGTCTCTCCAGTCAACCAACTACAATGTTGAGGTGAAAACAGGACCAAGAAGAAGCAACATAACCCACTGCACGACCATAGTAGCAAAACAACCCAATGCCCAAGTGAACAATGCGCAGTGACACAAGGCGCTTCCAACCATCAAACCCCATAAATCCAAAGCCTGGGTATGGTGAAATGAAATGCGGGAAGACAACTAGCCACTTAAGACCAAACAAAAACCCTCCAACTAAAACCAGTAAGGATGATAGAGAGCCTCATGGCTGCTAATGTTCAGAACACTGTGACTTCAATTTTTTTTTGTAGAGTTGACATCGATCTATTCCAAAGAAAATCGCAATTTCACACAGTTTCCACACTTAATGAAATCACAACCCATACATTCAAGCCAATACCCATTTCATAAACATATCAGAATCATGGATGGAAAAAAAAGGACAGATCTGTGATCAAAACACCTTAAAACATGAGTTGGACGAGTGGTTCCTCTTTGCTAGGAAGTCAGAGCATAACCACAACAACACAGTTGAACAATATCTTGATTAGGGTGGCGGCCAGTGGAAGGAGTAAAGGTGAGGTGCAGTAAATGCACGTTGCCTCCACCCTCTAGTCATTTAATTCTTTAGGACATGCCAGCCAATAATCCATTAACTCAATCAATTAAACCATATATCGAAACCATCAAACATTAAAACCAACAACGCGATCCATATCAACTTATTCCATAACATAATCACCATGCATATCAACTATATAACTCAAAAAAATCGCATAGCTATTAACTTAGTAGCTAGGATAACAACAATCCATTAAAAATCGATGCATGTAGTATAGTATATAGCATGGTTTAGTTTCTTCCGTTTGCTTTTATATTGCCTTTTGTCTTTTTCCAATTGCTTGTATATGTTATTGCTAACATGTTTATTGTGCAGGTCTCCTAATAATAAATCCCAATAACAGATAGCGGTGATAACAAGGATAACATAGGCTGTTGTAAAATAAAACTTGAGCCTAGAGTAGCATAAAACCACAAAATATGCCTTCTCAATCGCCAATAAACCAAGATTATATCTCCATGTAAGCAGTGTCGAACAATAGCACAAAATCAAATAAGCACCAGACCTGATCTCCATTCTACAAGGGGGTCCCACCTACTAGTATTATTTAGCTTTTATAATAATAGGCTTTAGCAACACTTTGTGGGCAAAACTTCATTGCGATTTTAATCGTCAACAATGCGTAGGGTATGGAAAATATTGGTGAAATCTGGTACTGTCTGGTCCCTTTCTTGACGTAGGGTGGTCCATTTGGTGTACTGGTCCTCGTAGCTTCGAACAAGGTAGTATTGTTCTTTAATGGAATCCCGGAAGGAATCCCATGTAGGGGAAACCAAAAATATTGCAGATTCCTCTATGGCCCTTTGCTCAGAGCAAGTGTCCCACTAGTCCTTAAGTGTCCCACCAGTCCTTAACATGGGGGACGACCTTGAGGAGTGGAAAATTAATATTTTCCCTATCGAAAAAATTGTGGACCAAATAATACCCTTCGAGAAGATTCAACCATTTATCTATATAATTTGGATCTATTAGTCCTTCAAATAATGGAATATCAAAATTTACATGTACCTTGAAGGGGGTTGCATGGCTGCTTGATGAAGATGCTTGTATTGTGGGCAATCGCTGAAGGATCTGTGCAAAGTTGTCCATCATTTTGTTCCTTTGTCGCGCAAGGGCTTCCTCGAGCAACATTTTAAAAGGATCTCCTGCTCCATCATCTTTATTTTTGTTTCCCATTGGTTGTTGTCGGGCTCAGCACGACCGATCTTGCAACGTCTTGATTAGTTCGAGTCCCAACTTCTTGTACCCAGATCTTATCGGGGACATGCACGAAGAAAAATAAATGAAGAGCAGACCGCTCTGATACCACTAATATGGATTTAGGAGAGGAACAAACCGATTAACAAAATGAATACAATAAACACAGAGATATGAAGAACAACACAGATATCCAGTGAACAATATCTTCTATTGAATAAATGAAATAGGCTGAAACTATTAAACTGCAGAACTGAAACACTTGCTCGAATGGTGGTAGCTATCTCTGAGAAGAGATGTGGCTACTACGTGTATCAGTCTAAGCAGAATGATTACAATGAGGATCCAAAGGCCATTTTAACATTACTCACGAATGCCAAAACCCTAGACATCCAAAAACCTAACCCTAGGAGATGAAACACCAAAATGTATGTGTGCCCTTATGGGTAAGTTGGTACCTCAACTTCCCGAGGTCGTAACTTTTTCATACGACCTCCGTTTTAGGTGTGTGATAGCCCATTGGAAAGGTATTTTTGAGAAATACACATTACGCTGTCAAACTTTGACCCCGTCTACAATTGGACTATGGTGAGCCAAAAAAACATTGTTTAGGGCCCCAAAACGACCATTGAAGTACAACAAGATGTGTTGACATGAAAACATACAAAATAATCTAGTTGGATTAAGTGGGAGGCCACCAATATCCACCTGGAAGATGTGTAGGGCTTCAAACATCCCAAGAAGTGTAGAACCCACAATTACAAAGAAGTACAGAAGAACGTGTTGAACTAAAAACTGTCAAGAGGAGCCAGTTGGAATAGATGGGTGGCCACCAATATCCACCTGGATCAAAATACCTCCACCCCTCCTCATAAAACTAGGGTCAACACCCTACATCAAGCCATATTGTGCAACTAATATTCTTAGAGTCACATAATTAAAAAATCACTCTAGGAAAGATGTGCATCATATCAAAACCACACTTACGACAGATCATAGCAATATTTCGAATCATGAATTAAATAATAAGTACAACTTATAGCATACACTATCTTCTTGATGTCTACGACATCCAAATTACCTCAACCCTATAGTCATTTAGCTATCACATAACTCATTGACCTATATGTTAGTTCACCAATAACTCATATACATCATAATTTCGTATAAGGATCCATATCTGTATTGACATTTAATTAAGAAATGTATGTTTATTTTTATGCCTTGCATCTGTAATGCATTCACAACATAACTTTGAGCTAGTATCCACATACCTAAATTCCACATTTTAATTTGCACGTTTAAACAAATCAAAGAGATAACATCATCATAAGCATATAATAGTGAAAATAATATCTTGCAATACATAATCAGGTCTAGATGTACACATCTCAAATATCTATCCCAATATAACTAAGCGAAAACAAATGTTAATATTTCAATTACTAAAATGAGTAAACAACAATGTTCTAACTGTCTAAGGCTAAGATATGGGGCGTTACATACACCCACCCTTCAAGAAACTCCATCCCGAAGTTATGATCATTCACATTATGCAAAGAATTTATGACACAACTTCTATGTGTCTTCCTTGATAGAAAACCCTGTGCTATACTGGTCCCATTGTACCTTGACTTGATTAAAACATGTTGAGGCCTTTAACATATTCATTGCACTACCCCTATTTAGAAGGCACATTATTGTATCCCAACTCTATGTAATTACCACTTGTAACTTAATTAATGGAAAAGACACACTTCTCTTATAGATTTATTCATCCTAAGTTCCATATATGATCCCCATATTTAAAGTATAGTTTATTGGTTTGAATTCCAATTAGAACCTTAGCTCATCATTAGTTCTCTAGTTAAGTGCATCTTGTATTGAGTTCGATATAAATTTCATAAGCCATTCATATATACCATTCCACCTAAGATATCTTGATCATTATAAACAATCATTATTGACTCTTATTATCGCTCTAATTTGACAATACACATGCCATCACTCATTATTATACATTTAGACATATTGTCACAATATATCATCCTAAACTCAAGCTCTATGTTCACAACATAGGCCCAATTATAATATCCCTTTGAATGTTTGTAAGAATGAAAAATCAAACATAAGCACCCACTACAATGTTATGTTGTCGGTATTATCATACTAACCTAGATAATGAATTAAATATATTCCACAACTTTTGTTGTGGTAGACTCGACACCACACTCTCCCTAGGGTCACGACTCTTTCTCACTCATACTTAAGTATAAAAGTGACTCAAGTGTATAATCTAAGATCCTATGCTAGCTAAATTTCAATGGTACACCACACCAAATTATCCATTAATTAGGTAGTGATTTGTTTCCCAATAATGTTTCCCAATAGTAAATTGCCACATGACCTTCCCTCCTTCCCTCTCTAAGAACAAGTATCATTAGAAAAGTCATAAATCTTATACGCACATCATATAATACAAAAACGTTAGGAGTATGAATCATTACTTATTTCCACTCCTAACATAAGCACTATGGAAAATTTAAAATTTGTTGACCTCCTCATGAAGCCCACCTCTTGCTACCTCACAAGTTGTCATTGAATTTCTTGCAATGATGATGCATTCTCCACTCTTAGGAATGTTGAGATTGGTCACTTTAGGTGATTCTAACCAATCCTTCTCATCCAATCACCTAGTGTTCTTTACCATTTATAATACTATGGATTGCCACATTTGTTTATCTCGTACTTTGAAAAAGAAAGCTATTTCGTTTACCCATACAATTTCATATTGTTCACATTCTAAAAAATTATAACAATTTTAATGTAAGCATATTTGCCATATTTGTCTCTTTGTCCCACTATATTATTATATACTTTTCTTGCACATCACTTTATCATTATTGTGTTTTTACGACTACAACATCCTAGTCACATCATTGCCTATTAACTACTATATCTATTAATATTAACTAATATCACTATCTTTATTTTGACACACACACATATATATATTAAACACAATCACATCAAATTCCAATGATATGTAACAGAAGAGAAAAATAAATAAATAAATAAATAAAAACATAAATAAATGTTATCTAAAGAATGTCATTCATTTTTATCACTAAAAATAACAATAATTTACTTTTGAGTCATCACACATGTACTCAAAATTCTCTACTCTTACACCCAAATTTGTAATTTTGTTATTTATGTGTTGATTCCATTGTATAAGTTAAATATATGTTAATTAATCTCTACAAGTATATGTAATATCTTTAAGCTTGTGTTTTTTTACATTACAATTATATATTTCTATTGACAATCCCGATTTCTTATTTCTTCATTTGCAACGATCAATAACTTCACAATACAAATTGAATTGGACTATTACAACTTCACAACACAAATTGAATTAAACATTTAATTTTCTTCATTTACAATGATTAACCTAAGAAAAACTATTCAACTTCACAATACAAATTGGATTGGACACTTAATTATAGATGGACTTCTCATCATATAAAGTTGATCCTAAAAGAAACTACAACTTCACAATTCAAATTGGATTGGACACTTAATTATAGATTGACTTCGTATCATACACAGTTGATTTGATTCTAAAAGAAACTACAACTTCACAATACAAATTTGATTGGACACTTAATTATAAATTGACTTCTTATCATACAAAGTTGATTTAATAGTGTTGTGTATATAAAAACATTTATGGTTGGAAACTTTGTTTCAAACATAGTAATTAACAATACAAGTTAGACACTATAATTTGTTGGACACTTAATAGGTTGACTTCTCATCCTATAAAATTTAACATGTTCATCAAAGCATTTATGATTTTAAACATGGCAATTAAAATAAGTTTCATTTTATCAACACAAAAGAACTTTTAATTACTTGATCAACTATTTATGTTGTAAGATGTTTTTAATAAAAGATTTTACAATAAAATAAAATAAATATTTTACAAAGGGGTATTAATAGATAAACTTTATTATTATAATAAACTTTCTCTATTAATGTCTTCCCCTCCCACCCTTAGGAGGGCATTAATAGATGAACTTTATTATTATAATAAAGCTTATCTATTAATGCCCCTTCCTCCCACCCTCTATATAGAGGGTCTCCCTCCCACTCTCTATAGAGGGTGGGAGGGGGATGCATTAATAGATAAAGTTTATTATAATAATAAAGTTTATCTATTAATGCATCCCCCTCCCACCCTTTATAGATAAACTTTATAGAGGGTGGGAGAGTAGGCATTAATAGATAAACTTTATTATAATAAACTATAGAGGGGGAGGCATTAATAGATAAACTTTATAGAGGGTGGGAGAGTAGGCATTAATAGATAAACTTTATTATTAGGAGGGGGGGCATTAATGTGGGAGGAGGGACATGCATTAATAGATAAACTTTATGCATTAATGTGGGAGGGGGGGCATTAATGGATAAACTTTATTATTATAATAAAGTTTATCTATTAATGCCCCCCCTCCCACCATAGATAAACTTTAATATTAGGGCCGGGGGGGTGGGAGGGGAGAGGCATTAATAGATAAACTTTATTATTATAATAAAGTTTATCTATTAATGCCCCTCCCCTCCCACCGGAGGGCATTAATAGATAAACTTTATTATCCTCTATAGAGGGTGGGAGGGTGCAGGCATTAATAGATAAACTTTATTATAGGAGGGGGGGCATTAATAGATAAACTTTATTATTATAATAAACTTTATCTATTAATGCCACCCCTCCCACCTTATCTATTAATGCCCCTCCCCCTCCCACTCCCACCTTATCTATTAATGCCCCTCCCCTCCTAGAGGGTGGGAGGGGGTGGTGGGATTAATAGATAAACTTTATTATAATAATAAAGTTTATCTATTAATCCCGCCCCCCTCCCACCCTCGGGGATTAATAGATAAACTTTATTATAATAATAAAGTTTATCTATTAATCCCCACCCCCTCCCACCC
>ML779682.1:143581-166406 GCA_009831015.1 Picea engelmannii | reverse complement strand
TTCTAATAATTAAAATTAATTAAAATGTTAAATAATTTTTAATTTTAATTAATAAATTATTATATTATAAAAAATTATAAATTTTAATTAATAATTTATTATATTATGAAGAATTTTAAATTTTATAAAGTAGGTAAAAAAGTATTATTAGATATTATTTTAGAGATTAATTGTATAAATTAAATTATTAATTTATGATTCATATTTATGAGTTTTTTATGATTTTGAAGAGTCCAATTAGCATTGTGTTTAATTGTAAAGTGTTTTCACAATCAAGCTCATTTAGTTTGCTATTTCATTTGCAAAAGATTCAATAAGTAGTGTACTTTATGAAGTATTTAGTTAGAGCTCTCTTCACTCTTTTATTTAAGCATAGAGAGGCTTCCACTATTCAACATATCATATATTATTTTTGGGATTATCTACATAGAGTAAGTCATGATTTTGAATGGAATATCTATTCCAAATAACCTAAATCCCTAACACATGTAACCTAATAACCCGGGGAAGGTGAGTTTGAGTTGTAGGTTTCATGGAGGCGGACCTGCAACAGACGGGGCTCTATATCATTTTTTGTAGTGTTTAGGAGCTATGTCCCTGTTAGGTTTAAATGGATCCTTTTTTTTAGCCTCGACTTTCCTGTTCTGTCATCTCTATGAGATGTGTTTACTTGAATTTTCTTCTACTAACTATGGTGTTGCCTTTAGCGGTTTTTACTCCCAGGACTCCACTTTGAATTACTTATCTGACCCTATTTAGCTAGCGACGATGGAGTTTTGGCGTAGTTAGTGCTATCCTAGAATAGAGTGCCTACTAGTTGGCATCTGCGTACAGTTTTGGCGCTCCAGTCATCTCACCATTTAGTTGTTCTATCCAAATCCTGGGGCATTTAAAATTTGACGAGACCTCCCTGCAAACAGTCTTAACTACATCACTTAGGTGGTAGGTTTTAACGGTATCTGATGGCTTCTATTATGGAATGTGAGGTTAGTGCACTCATGGGTGCGACTGATGAGGAGATCTGGGAGAGGTCGGGATTATTTACCTTGGTGGATGCAATGTGTAAGAGTAAAGGCAGTGGATGCCACATTGATGAGCGTTTTATTGCAAGGAATTTTACCAAGGACTTAGCAAACACACCTTCTAACAGTTCCATACCTCTTTACCAGACAGTTAGAGTGTCGAAGTCTCAAAATGTGCAAGTTAGAGCAGATATACCAGGAGAGGTTTCTGGGGGTTTCTCGTCTTCTAGTAAGGAACAACGTATAGGAGGGTTGGCGAGGAGGTATAAGGTGAAAGATCAACCTAACAATCAGGAAATTATGGTAGGCGGAGGTTCAAAAGAGAAGAGGAGTCGGGTTAAGCGTTCGATGAGGGCGTGGAGACCTAAAAGGACTAAGTGTAGAATGGTCTTATGCATGGATATAGGAATAGAAGAGTCCTGCAACTTAGCGTTATGTGCTTTAGTCGGGAGGTTGACATATCGGTCTCGATGCATAATTCCTCTTGTGGAATGGGTGCTTAGAAATTGGGAACCAATGCTTGATTATTCCCCTGAGTGTTATCCCTGCCAAGAGGGTGGATGGGTTTTGTTTTTAGGTGCCCAGAGGACTCTGCAATGATCCTTCAAAGGTTCTGGGGCTATGATGTTGAAAAGGTGGCTCTTAAGTTTTAACTCGGTGATGAAATATTTCAGTTTCCGACACTTGTGGGTACTCCTTTCGGGACTACCAATACATATGTGGAATTCGAAATCTTTGGAGGAGGTTGGAAACTCCATAGGACATTTCATAAAAGTTGATGAAGTTTCATTATGTTCACCAAATAAAAGAATGTCCAAGGTTCACGTTGAAGTGGACGTTCATGTGGGACTCCTAGAAGAGCTAGAGATCGAATGGAGAGGTCTCTTGTTTGTCCAGAGGTTGGACTATATGGGCCTCCCTTTATGTTGCACATTATGAAAGTGTATCGGTCACCTAAGGAAGGAATGTCCAAATATCTATGGCTCTTTGGTTGAAGAAGACTCAGCAGAAGATTTGTCTGGTGACAGTGTCTCACCTCTGGAGGAAGCACAAGACCCAGTGGAATACCCAGGGTTGATTTATGAAGATAATCATGTTGCATCGGACCACACCTTTATTGGTAAGTTAAAATGCTACTATCCCAAGATGTATTTTTATTTAATTGCATGAGAGTGTGATCACTTAAATAGTATTCTCTTCCTGGAACAATCACTACCACCTGTTTTAGATAAAGGAAAGACTTTGGACACAGAACTCGAGATTATAGTTTCGGTAGATGATAGAGCCCTGCCTACTCTTGCGACTGTACCTACCATTGGGGAGGTTTCCTATTTTAACACTGAGCATGAGGATCTGGAAGACACAACTATCGCCCTGGGTTATAGTGAATCTGTCTTCAACGATCCTTCATTTGACAGGATGCTAACAACTTTAGTTCTCACTCTTAATCGGAATAAAAGTCCGATCCCAATTCCGACCTTTTTGGGAAATGACCCTGTGGTCAAACCTTTAGCTAGTGGTGATTCTAAGGATTCTAAGGGGGAAGGGGTTCTCAAAGAAGTTGACCTTGCATGGTCATGGGGTCTAAGGTTTGAAATGTCACCTATCAAAACCAGGAGTGCTCGCAAAAAGGCGGGGACAAGTAGTTCTTCCACTGCTTCACATCTTTTTACTAACACTGATCAAGGGGCGCTTAGAGGCATGAAAGCCCTGGCAAGGGATAAATCATGATCCTCCTCTCCCTCAATATCATAGGGGTAGGAGGACCCCTAAAATTGGCCTCCCTTCATATACTTTTATCAAAAACTTCCCAAAGTCTAATTTTCCTACAAGAAACTATGGTGGTTGTGGAAAAGGCAAGAAACTTTATGTTTAAACTCAAACTTGACTGGATGATTTGTGAAGTAAGTGCTGAGGGGAATTCTGGTGGTCTCCTGGTGTCTTGGGATCTAATTTATTTTGACTTAGAGCCTGTCCTAAGTTGCGGTGGTATTTTTTTGTCAGGATCAAACTTAATGGATAACAGGAAGATTTCTCTCTTGAATGTATACGACCCCTGTCAAGACCGCAAATGTCTCTGGGAAACAGTGGACAGTAAAGGATTATTAGCTCATAATGATATGATTATAGGAGGTGATATGAACTTCACAACTTCTACAGAGGGCGTTTGGGGGAAGTCAGCTTCGATAGACTCTTTTACGGGTTTTTTTAAAACACTTTTTACAAAAACCAATTTAGTGGGTGTTGTCCCTGCCGAGGTGGTTCCAACGTGGCGTAATGGTAGGTTTGGTGCAGATGGAATTGAAAAAAGACTAGACCGGATCTACGTGGCAGAGGATCTTATCACATCTACATTGAGGTATAGGACTTGGGTGGAATATCCCTATCTATCTGATCATGCTCCAGTGTTTCTTCAATTGGGTGTTGGGATTCTGATGGTTGCTTATCCATTCAAGCTAAATCTAGTCTGTCTAAGAGAGGATTATTTCACCATGATGGTTTGAGAAGTATGGAATGACTCGCAGTTTCAACAGTTTATTGGAGCCCAAAGGAGACTAGTAGGGAAACTTTCCCTTTTAAAAACTTGGGTTAAGCTATGGTCTAAGGAAAAACACGTTCAGGAACATATAGAACTAGGTAATATTGAAGAGGTGCTTACTAACATTTACATACAAAAGACATAGGGTACACACAATGATGATTCTGATCATATTATGAATACTCTTGAGGCTGAGAGCAAGAAATTACTATTGGTTGAGGAGGAAAGTTGGCGCCAAAAGAGTAGGGTGATTTGGATTAAATATGGAGATAAAAATACTAAATATTCCATCACTTTGCAAGCTATAGGAGAAATAAAAAATTCATCTTGAAGATAAAGGATGAATCAGGGGAGATCGATACAGGACAAGAGGCCATAAAGGAAGAAGCAAACAAGTTCTTCAAATCCTTCTTTAGTGATACAGGTCAGAACAACATTGGGGATCAGATCAACACAGTCAGGTTGTTTCCTAATTATGTGAGTGAGGAAGAGGTTCAATTTTTAGAAAAGACCTGTATGAGGGATGAAGTCCTTGAGGTACTAAGGGGTTTTGCAAAGGACAAAAGTCTGGGGCCAGATGGCTGGACTATAGAAATTTTCTTAATATTCTTCAAGTTGGTTGGACATGACTTGACCGATATGGTTGAGGAAACAAGAACCATAGGAGAGGTTATTAGATCGATCAACTCAACATTCCTTGCATTGATTCCCAAAGTCAATAGACCCAATTCTTTCTATGATTTTCGTCGAATTGTACTATGTAAATTATGTTACAAGACCACTGCTAAAGTTATAGCGAGGAGAATCAGGCCAATTCTGTCCAGATCGCTATCAGAAGAACAATTGGGTTTTCTCAAACGAAGACAAATTTTAGATTCCATCAGTACTGCTCAAGAGTGTATTCACAACATTAAAACAAAAAAGCTACAAGCTGTTATCCTGAAGATTGACTTAAAAAATGACTATGACTGTACCAACTGGGATTTTTTTAGGTTAGTACTTCTTCAAAGTGGTTTTGGGTTGTCAACAACAAATTGGATCATGGGCTATGTAACTTCTACAACATACGCCATTTTGATAAATGGAGAGGCAACCAACTTTTTTCAGAGCAGTAGAGGAATTAGATAAGGATGTTCGTTTTCGCCTCTACTATTCATATTGGTGATGAAAGGACTCAACCTTTCTTTAAAGAAAGCTCAAGCAGATGGATCTCTCATGGGGATAAAGGTTTCCAGATTGATAAAGGTTCTCCACTTACTTTTTGTGGATGACATTCTTATAATGTCGAAAGCATGAGTCGCAAAATGGGAGAAAATCCAAAATATTCTCTGTGTTTTTTGTCGAGCATCAGGGTTGTTGATTAATGTACAAAAGTTTGATTTCATACATTTCGGAGTTCTTTCGGATACTCTCATAGTTTTAAAAGACTTATACCATTATTCCTTCAAAGATATTTATGTAGGATTAAGATATATGGTGTATTTTTTGAAATCAGATAGTTATAAGGTGGAGGATTGGCAATGGATTTTTGAAAAGTTTGAATCCCGGATTAATCATTGGTGTAATAGATGGCTCTCCCTGGGTGGTCATTTTGTGTTGATAAAAGAGTTATTAGAGAGCCAACCAGTCTAGTGGATGGCTCTAGCTCATATTCCGATTTCTGTTCTCCACAGGATCCGAAAACTGATGATTTACTTCCTCTAGTCGGGAAACAAAAACAAACAGTGTTACCATTTAAGAAATTGGGAATCAATTTCAAAACCTAAACTCTATGGAGGCTGGGGGCTGAGGAACAATTTTTTTTTTCTACAGGGCGTTGGAGACAAACACATTATGGAGAGATTTGATGAAGATTGACATATGGCAAAGGGTGATCAAAGACAAGTACTTTCCACATGGGTCGGTGCTGACATGGTTGAGATCGGAAGCTTCGGTTACATCCTATGGGTCCCAGACCTGGAAAAATATCCTTAATATGTTACCAGTGAGTGATATTACAGTGGTTGGATTGGAACCCGGGCTCGGGACACTCTATTTTAGTTGGGAAGGATGCAATTTTGGGAATGGGGCAAGACTCCATATTATCTCTAGAGTTAGTGTACAGTCTAAATAAAAAAAAACATTCATCTCTTCTATCAAGTGAGTCGTATTTTTCCACGGGGTTCGATAGGCTCAATCTAGTTAGACAGTGTTGAACTGAGGCTGGTTGGTGAAACAACAACAGAATGGGATAGATACAGGTAGAACCTAATTGGTTCAGGCATCAAACTTGTGGATAGGCCAGATGAATTAATATGTACTGGTGGTGATTCGTCAGGAAATTTTTTTGTCACGAATGTTTACTCAGCTCTTTCAAAAAAATTGTGGAAATTCAAAACTGGGGGCTAGAGGAGAAAATTATGGAAATGGGACCGTCCACTAAATATCAAGCTATTTGCTTTGCTCTTAGCTGAAAATAATATTTTAACTTGGAAAATTTGCAAAAAAGTGGTTAGAAGGGGCCAACATTATGCTATATGTGTAAAGGCATGAGGGAATCAGAAAAACACATTTTTGTAAATTGTCCATTTACGTTGTCAGTTTGGGAAAAAGTGAAATTTGAACTAAAACTCACTGTTGGTTGGAATGGCAATTCAGTGAATGAATGTTTTGAAAACTGGGCAAAACAGAACTATAATTTCCAAACTCTCCCTGCATATATTTGTTGGTACCTTTGGCTTGATAGAAACAAGCCTATCTTTGAGTCTGGGACACCTTCTATTATGAGGATAGTGTACCTATCTCTAAGGACACTGGGCACTCATTGGAAAAATATAAAAGTTTCATCCCCTAGACTTACATCTACAATTTGCATGAAGATAAAGTTATTTCTTGGTTCGATGGGGCTGCTCAACAGAATGGCGAATTAAGTGGGGCAGGTGGAGTCTTAAAGATCAATGATCATATGGAGTACAAATGGACTCTACATTGTGGCAGTGGAACAAATTCCAAGGAAAAACTCATGGGAGCTTGGGCTACTCTAACTCTGGCATCTAGGCTTTCAGTTTCTGACATACATGTTCTTGGGGATTCTAAGATAATCATCGACTCGCTCAATCGGAAAGGAACTCTACATGTGGAAACTTTAGATGGATGGAAGGATAGAATAACTTAACTTCTCACTCTATTCAGATCTATCTCTTGTGCACATATATACAAGGAAGATAATGAAGAGGCCGACAGACTATAAAAAATGGCTCTAAAAAATTGTCCAGGGAGAATTTCCTACAATCACTAGGAAGGTGGCCATGAAGGCCCCACACTTTTTTTAAATATGTTTTGAACATCAGGGGTTTCAACTTCTGTATTCAATGTTTTTATTTTGGAGGTGTCAGTTGCATCAATACCCTCTTTGGTAGGGAAGAGACATTTTGTTTATTTTGATAATAGTCCCATGGTATCTTTGATGAAGATGTTATATTGTAAGGTTTTGGATCTTTTCCTGTGTAGTAAGAATGATACTTTTTTTTGGTCCAGTCCATAAAAAGATCGTTTTTTTCATGATGTAACGACTGTCTTTGAGAACATATTATATTTTTATGAATATAATGTGAAATTTTCTGTGGAAAAAAAGTCATGATTTTGAATAGTTAGCTTAACACTAGTGGGATGTTATTGTTGACTCATCACTATTATTTAAGGAAAACCACCTCAAGTAAATGAGCACATTATATAATTTCTCTTGACATCAATTTTATTTTCCCTTTAGAGAGATCATAGATAGATTCTCTGATTTGGGTTCTTCAAGGATAAGGTTCATCTGAAAGATGAGAGTCATGTGATGATTTGTTTTGGAAGGAACGAGGAGGCACAACTTGGTCTAAGGCTATGGATTAGGGTTAGGGTTTCCTCGACCCCTCACAGGAGCTGGTAGTTGGAGGCATATTTCAGGCTTTTGGTGATGTGATCATAGTCGTGTATTGGAGTTTTGGTGGATTTGGGAGGGGAGCCACATTAAAGGAAAAGTGGTGAAGTGGCGGAAGGAGAGCAGGGGCTAGGGTAGGTGTGAGTGGTTAGATCTAGGGTTGATCTGGCAAATCTTAGCTGATATGTCGATTGGAGCAGGTGAACCGTTGGTGGATCTAGAGGAGGAGCATTGGTGGAGCCTAAGTGGACTGTATAAACCTGATGAGGTGTATAGAGAAGAATTATTGTTGCACAAACAAAATTTAAGTCTGGTGGGTGGGAGGTCTGAGAAAGTGGAGTCTGAGTGGACTTGTAATATAGATAAAGGGACACTTGGCGAGCTAGCAAGCGATCCGATGGAGTTTAGATCCATAGACGTCATAAATGACTTGTTTTCTCGGGAATCAACTTGTGGAGGAAAGCCTAAGGAAGTGAAGGAGTGTGTTATAGGTTATTCACTACAAAAGCCTGTGGTGGTTAGGCAAGGGAATAAGCCGAAGGGTGGAAAAAACTGTCTCACAGGTTTCCATGGTGTAGAGCTGAGGGGTCGATGTTGCGCAGATGGAAATAGTTATGACTTTCCGGAGAGACTGAAGGGGTGTGATGGGGAGTCTATACATGCGACGGTGGGCAATGGTGGAGCAGATGCGTCGGGAAAAGGGGAGAAGACAAGTGCGGGAGGTGGGGGTATTGCTGGTGTTTTTAGAAGCCGAGAGGAGAAAAATTCCAGTTCAGGGCTCAGGGGGTGGAAAGAAAAAAAAAATCAAACCGGTTGTGATGTTGGGCAGAGATATAGGGATGGAAGAAGTTGGTAACTTTTCCCTGAGAGGTCTGGCGGGGATATTTGGTTATTGGGCCTTGGGGGAAAAGGTTGTTCATACTTGAGTTGAGGGCAACTGGGGCCCATTGTTAGGTTATTCATCGGAGACGTTTATATTCATGAAGGGATGGTTATGTTTTATGTTTAGAAACTCAGAAGACACGGAGAAGATGCTACAAAAGGTCTGGGTGGTTAATGCAAAAATTTTGATGTTGAAATGCTGACATCTAGTGTTCAATCCATAAAAGGAGATTATTAGGTTTAGACACATGTGGGTGTTACTACCAGGCTGTCTATTAGCACTGTGGAGTTTGGAGGCATTTGAAATTATTAGGAATACAATTGGGAAGTTTATGCATGTGGATATGAAACCTCTGGGGGGTTTTGACCGACGGATGGGTAATATTTTGGTAGAAATGGATACCTTTGAAGGGTTTCCTGAGGAGATTGTTATTATTTGGCAAGGACTGAAGTTTCAACAGCGTCTGGATTATGCTGGTATTACATTTCGATGTATTGGGTGTAAGGCAACTTGTCATCTGCATCATCAATGTACAGGAGTAAATTCTCACAAGCTTTCTCTTGAGGAAGTGATATCAATGTTGGAAGTTAGTGACAAGTCAAAAGAACTGGAAGCTCGGAGTGAATGGAATCCTCGTTAGGCAATGAATAACGTTATTGATTTTGGTAAGTTAACACCCTGCTATCCTAATATTTTCTCTAAACAATCTTCTCTAAAAAACTCTGGGGTGTTGGGATTAGTATTGGAACCCCATTCTGAAGCGCTACCCACTAAGGGAGGGATAAGGGTTGAGGATTTACCTATTGGGGAGGTCTTTCCTGTAGTTTTTAGAGAGCGGGATAGGCTGGATTTTTCAGACACAAGTTTAGTAGATATATGTGGTTCAGGGTGTCAAGATGAGGTTGTGGGGGATGAATGCTCGTTGGTAGGTGGTCGTTTGGATGAGGAGGGTTTTCCTTTGAGACTTTCGGGTGTGTAGGGAAAGGGGGGGCACCGTTTTTTAAGATGTAATTGATCCTTCGGTTAAGGGAGACTCTATAGGGGAAAGGGAAGATTTATATTCATTGGAATCGAGAGTCGGGTGTTCACAGAGGGAAACTTCTTGGAAGGGGAATGATGTGGATTTTCCTCCTTTGCCTATCTCTTTGAGTCCTGAGCCGATTGTGGGGGATAGGTATTAGAAATATAATCTTTTGTCCTCGGACCTTTCTGGTGATAGTAGCCGAGATGGTTTGGAAGGGAAGGGAGTGAATAGACTGAATGCTCCTCTTGGGAAGGGATGTGATAGAGTGGATGCGAGACTCACAGAAGTTATGAAAACTAATACTTGTTTGGATCCGATTGTGATGTCAGAAGTGGAGAGAAATTTACTAATCGTCCTACCGGGAGGTACTAACCCGTTTGTCGTTACCAATTTATGCTGGTGGGGAGATTTTATCTAACCCTGGTGAAAAGATTGGGAAGGCAGAGGGGGATCGACATAATTTTCCATTGTTCCGGGGTGGGGCTGTTTTGTTAAAAGGGGAAGTACTAGGTGGTTTGGAAAAGGACTTCTCTCCACTAAATACTAGGAGTTCAAGGAAATTGGGAAAAGAGAAGGAAAAATTAAAATCACACAGTTTGGTAGGATTAAGTGGTCCTAGGGCGCTTAGAGCTCAGAAATCTATGGCTAGGGTAAAAAGATAATTGTGGCATCCTTGAATGTGAGGGGAGTGGGGGGCTCCATAAAGTCACTAACCCTCAATTTATTTTTAGAGAAAATGAACCCGGATGTATTATTTGTTTAGGAAACCATGGTCTGTGAAGCTAAAGCTAGGAAAGTTTTTGTTAAACTCCTCCCTAATTAGTATTTTTTTGGGGTGGATTATATTGGTCTCTTGGAAGGGTTTCTTACAACTTGGAATCCTCGTAAGGCTGATTTTGTTGCATTCTTGACTCCTGAAGGGATATTGCTGGAGGGTGTAGTTAAAGATTTAAATTTAAAGTTGAAGTTGATCAATTGTTATGGGTCATATGTTGACAGAGAAGTTTTTTGGGAAGACATAAAAAGGGAAGGGATATTGAATGAGGATAACCTTATTATGGGGGGTGATCTAAATTTCACCACTTCAAGTAGGGAAGTTTGGGGTGAACATGATAGGGTGGATCCTCTGCAACATTACTTCATTTAATTGGTTCAAGTTGGAGGTTTGGTGGATGTTGAGCCAGTAAAGTTTCTCCCTACCTGGAGGAATGGAAGGAAAGGACAAGATTACATTGCAAAAAGAATGGATCGGTTCCTAGTATTTGATAAATTAGTTTCATCAGGAATCAGATACTGCTCCTGGGTTTGCAATGATAAGATTCTGGATCACATGCATGTGATTTTACACATGGAACATGGGAGTGACATTGTCAACTATCCTTTTAAATTTAATATAGTTCGGCTTGAGAATAAAGAATTCGTAAGTTTAGTTGTAACCAATTGGGCTGGTTTATTGGGGTCAAAGGTCCTAAATCCTATGGATTCGATGGTCAAAAAGATAAAGAGGCTCAAGATTCTGGTGGTTGTCTGGGAAGGAAAGAAAAAGGTTGAAGGTAAGAAAGAGTTGTTACAGTTAGAATCAGATCTGGAAAAATTATACTCAGACTTTCCTGGAAGTTTTGTGAAGGAAATAGATAAACTAATGGTACTTGAAAAAGAGAAGAGGAAATTGGTACTTTTAAGACAAGAGGAGGAGACTTGGAGACATAAGAGCAGGGTTAATTAGCTGGCAACGGGTGATAGAAATACTAAATGTTTCCATGCTTATGCTAGTTCAAGGAAACAAATTAATACCATTTGGGACATTACTAAGTAAGATGGAACTATTATTTCTAATAAGCTTGATCTTCAAAAGGAGGTTGTAGACTATTTTTAGAATATGTTTAAAGCTCAAAATAATTTGGTTATCTTAGACGAGCTTGCAGTTTTAAGGAATTATTTGAGATTGTTTATAGAGGAAGAGAGTATCAGATTGGCTCATCCAGTTACCTTAGCTGAAATTTTGTCAACCTTAAAAGGCTTTAAGTACTCAAAAAGTTTTGGGCCGAATGGTTGGACTGTAGAGTTGTTCTTGGATTTTTTGATCTCTTGGGTAATGAATTACTGGAGGTGGTGGAAGAGTCGAGGATACTTGGGAAAGTTTCAGGTGCTTTGAATGCTACATTTATTACACTAATCCCTAAGAGTGAAAAACTTGAATCTTTTGGAGGATTTAGGCCCACAGCCTTGTGCAACTTGGTGTATAAGATCATTACCAAAATCATTGCTGCCAGATTAAAAACATCTCTATCTATTGGTATTTCTAAGGAACAATTTGGTTTTTTAGAGGGTAGACAAATTACTGATGCTATTGGAGTTGTACATGAAGCATTACACAGCATAAAGGTGAAAAATATTAAAGCACGGGTCTTAAAATTGGATTTAGTTAAGGCTTATGATAGGGTGGATTGGGGATTCCTCGGGCTTGTTTTATTACAGGCAGGCTTAAGCTTAGAAGCAATTGACTAGATTCTAGGGTGTGTGACCTCAACAAACTTTGTTGTGATGATAAATGGGAAACCCACTAGGTTTTTCAAATATTCAAGGAGTTTAAGGCAAGGCTGCCCTTTATCGCCTTTACTTTTTCTTGTTGTTATTGAAGACTTGAGAAGAACTATACATGAAAAGGTTTGGGATAAGAAACTAGAAGGTGTTCTTGTGGCGAGAGGTTTAAGTATTACTCATTTAATGTTTGTAGATAATGTAATATTGTTTGGGATTGGTAGCATTTCTGAGTGGGAAGTTTTCAAGGAGGTTTTGGAGTTATTATGCAAGGCTACAGGGATGGCCTTCAACCCTCAAAATTCCATGTTCTTAGAAGTTGGGTGGGATGTTGAAGATCTTAATCTGCTGAAGGAGATTTTTCCTTTTGAAGTTAAACTCATAGATGTAGGTTTTAAGTACCCAGGGTTTTACATTAAACCAAATTGTTACACTAGAGCTGGTTGGCTTTGGCTAGAGAAAAAAATTGAAAAGAGGATTATGTGTTGGAGTCACAGGTGGCTTTCTCTGGGAGGAAGAGTCATACTTGTAAAATTTGTTCTTGAAAGTATATCTGTGTATTGTCTCTCTTTGGCTAAAATTCCCATAAGTGTACTAAATAGTATTAGAAGAAGGATGTTTAGCTTTCTATGGACTGGCAAAAAAGAAAAGGAAGGAATGCATCTAATTAACTGGAAAAATCTTGCAAAACCTAAAAAGGATGGTGGGTGGGGTATCAAAAACATCTTTATCTTTGGGAAAACATTGGCTGTAAAAATTTTGTGGGGATGTTTTATGATGCCTAGCCTTTGGCATGAGGTAATAATGAAAAAATATCTTAAAAATAAAACTATTGAGGAGTGGTTCAGGAAGGGGAGAAAAAACTGGAATGGTACTTCAAATATTTGGAGACCCTTACCTCTTCTTTAAATATAATTTTTGATTGGTTGGTGTGGAAGCCTGGGAGTGGCAGAGACATCATAATTGGTTCTGATCCTATGGTTGGCTTTCACTCTTTCTATAAATTTTCTGAGAATCTTATTTTTGCATTAAAGGAACAAGGGATTGAATGCCTTTGTCATGCAAGGACTAATGTTCAGGAGGGATTTAGCTTTACAAGGTGGAAAAAGGCAGAATCATTAGGGTTGGAAGGAGTTCTAAAAGATGAATGGACAAATTATATAAGAGGTTTGGTGAGTGCTGGAATTGACTTAAATGTTGAGAAAGATAGGTTATTGTGGTCTTGAGATAGCAAATAAAGACAAGTAAATGCCAAACAAGCATATAAAGTTCAAGTGATGGAGGGTAAGGAAGAAGAGCCAAAATTCTGGTACTCAGAGATTTGGGAGTGGCAATTACCATTAAAAGTTAAACTTTTTATCTGGTTATTGCTGGACAAAGAATTCTTACTTAGGATAATTTGATCAAAAGGGCCTTTCTGGGTCCTAGTATTTGTGTTTTGTGTAAGAAAAGTGAAGAAACCGTGTTACATCTTTTTTAGGACTGTAGCTTTATAAATGGAATCTAGTAGACTATTACTAAGGAATTAAAATTGGTCAATAGCTAGGAAAGTGGTCAGTTTGAGGCCAGTTTACAAAATTGGTTAAGGGTAAAGGAAAACTGGAAATAAATCCCATGCTTTATTTGCTGGGAGGTTTGGAAGCTTAGGAATTTGATGATTTTTGAAGACCAACCCAAAAATCATATTAGAGTTTGCAACTATATTTTGCAGGACTCGGGGGGACAAAAAATTGTACATGTCACTAAACATAAAAGGATTGATAAGCCACCCTCTCTTGACTGGGACTGGGTAGTAGGTTTTTTCGATGGGGCTTCACAGGAAAGAGGCACACAATGTGGGGCTAGAGCCATTCTGAAATGTCCAGTCTTGGGCACTTATAGACTAAAAATGAATTGTGGAAAATGAACAAATACCAAGGAAGAATTGCTGGCACTTTGGGTAATTTTATTTTTTGCATATATAAAACAGGTGCCAAGGTTACAATTGGTGGGTGATTCCAAGGTTATTATCGACTGATTTACTAATGAAAATAATCTACAGGTGATTTCGCTGCAGTCCTGGATGACCAAGATTAGATCGTTGAGCGGAAAATTTCAGCAAATCAAAGCACATCATATTTACAGAACATATAATAAATATGTTGATCGGCTTTCTAAGGAAGCATTGTTATTGGATGAAGACGACATACATTTTTCAAAGGAATCTGAAGGACATCCTGAAATATTTGAAAGATTTGATATCAATCCTTAGAGTACTACCTTAATAGATAGTTTTTGCTTTGGTCCACTTTTGATACTTACAGTCATAAGGAGGACAAATATATGTAATTTTTTGATATAGATATGTAAATCAATGAGGATTTTATGGACTACTTATGTAATGGGTACAATACTAAAGAGTCTTTTGGGACTATTACAGTCTGTAATTTTGAAAAAAAACAATTTATATTTAGTGATTTTTCTTATTGAAAAAAATGTCATAGATAAACTTTCTCTTTAACTCCTATATCTTTAGGTCGTGGACCATTAACTTGTTTGCTTACCTAAAAAAAATCAACTTTTAAATAATCAAAAATATTTTTCAATCTTATTCCCAAACCATTAAACTATATAACATATCTTACCTCTAAATATATTTGTCTTAAAAATATTAATATAATTAAAATAATTTATTTTTTTACTTCCAATCATTTATTTCTAAATTTATGATAACATTACAAAATTCTAACCACCAATAAATATATTTGTCTTAAAAATATTAATATAATTAAAATATTTCTTTTTACATCCAATCATTTATTTCTAAATCTATGAGAACATTGAAAAATCCTAACAACCAATATTATATTTCTAAATCTGTCAAACAGTTAGAGGTTTACACACGGACTTTGAGAGTCAATCCCATTATGCATGGACCATACAGTCACAGCTTTGCAATCAATGGCGTATAGTTGTCTTTTATATAATAGCAACCCACTTACCATGTGAAGTACATTTAATTAGAGGGATAAAAAGATAGGTTGCTCCGCCAAATCTGGATCTTCGCCCAAGACATTAGCGCACTATTCATGGCGGAGAAATATGTATCATGCAGCGAAATGAACGTTTCATATTAGACATTTAGTTGTTTTGCTCATCCGCCTATTTTATAAGGTCTCCTGTCCGCCTAATCTATAAGGTCTATAGCCTAATTTAATGGTGTCATCGCTTGTTTTTATCACTTATCTGGTATAATAAGTGAATGCTAAAACAATACAGTTTGGATATATGTACAGATGAAAAGTTTGGATTAAAATAATAATAATAATAATAATAATAATAATTTATTTTTAAGGTCACGATTAAGTATATATATTCTATTTCTCTGTGGATTTGAACTTGTACATCTTCTTGTGACTTTTTAGGAAAAAATATATTTTCTTAAGTTTATTTTAATTAAATTTAGTGTAGATAAAGAAAAATAAAATAAAATCAGATTAAATTTATATAGGATTAAATGAATTTGTGTTGGTTTATGCTTTATCTTTGTATATTAAATTTATGTACAACATTTTATGCCATTTTAAAAATAAATTGATAATAATAATGAGAGGACACATCTCATTTTTATGTTTTTCTTTAATTTTTGATTTGAAAAAAGATACCAAAACCACATAAAAATGTCATAGGCTAAAGATTCTACGGAATGAAGATTTTTTCGGGAGATATTTGCTTGAAATCCGGCAAGAAATTGTTGGATTCCTATATTTAAGTGATTATTTCTGTAAAATCCAAGTGCCCTGGGAGTATTACAACATGTTGAATCCATTTATGCATTCAGAAATGGATTCTGAACAACAAAAAATAATGATACGTGTAAATTTATATGACCGGATTCCCGCGAAAAAAGCCTTTCGTAGAACAACTAGCCAACGCCCATAAAAATTGTCATTTCAATGTTTCCAACCAATGAAATAATAAATAAATGATTTAATAATACAATTAAAATTTTAATTTTTGAAATTTTAATGTTAAACTTTGAAAGTGAGTTTAAAAATTTCCTAACTAATTGAAAGTCAAAAGCTTTTGATCCAAAAGTAATTACAATATATCTTACAAGAGGCAGGTATAATAAAATGCAGTCTTTCTTCTCATGCTAGTTTATAAAATGCAATTTGACAATTTTCCCTAAAATGTAGATAATAATCCACCATACTCATTTAATTCATCATACCAACCATCAATCAAAGTCAAATAAGATATTTAATGCTACTAGATATTTTTGTATGCAATATGATTTACATACTCATTAAACCATTCAATTAAATACTTAATAATCTAGTTCAATAATTAATACATTAATTAATTATACTAGTGTACATGTACAAGGTATGTGTGCGTAGCTAACAGACACATATCTTATGCATGCACTAATGATAAACAACCACTACCTCTGGTGCATCGTTCATGTATAATCATACCAAGGCATGCATGACAACAAATCAAGTAAATTCATCATTTAATAATCTTAACGATCAAAATTGCAATAATTCATCAATAACCCATTATCACACTTAAAAGATCAAAAGGTAATCAAAAGTGGGTTTTGAACATGCTAGGAACCAAGTGAGTAAATGATAGTGGCACATCTAATCCCCAATTAATATTGTCAACTAACATCGAAACGCCATTCCTTCCTAACCTACTTCCATCTTCCATCCAATCATTTCCTCTATTGAACTAAGCTGAAGCATCAACTATATTGACCTAACTCATGTTGGGGACCTAATGTCTCTAATCCCTCACATAGATAGAATAATATATTTCCATGTAATAAAGATCGACATTAGTTAATAAGGCCTATTTAATAAATTGGAATAAGTCAATGTAAGAAAACATAATAGAAACTTACACTTCTAGAAGGATCTTCCTCTAGAATGATCTCTAGAAGATAGAATTAGTATAAATAAGAGTATGAGACATGATAAGTTTTGTCTTGAGAATTATTGTAATAGAGCACTGCTCTGCTGGAGGTTTCCCCCTCAAAGAGGCCAATGAACATTGCTTCCCATCAATATAAGTATTATTTTGGTGCTCTAGTTTCATATATTTTGTTTCTCTGTTGTTATTCTCTGTAGTATTTCTGTTTTTTGCTATTATAATAGATCAGGTACCTTACAAGGGGTATCAAAGCACTTTCTTTGGTATAAATTGTGGGTTATTTTTTTTCCAGGGTAGAGATGTGTTCCTACGTCTTAAAACTATAGATATATGTCATTCAACACATAAATTCATGGTCGGGGAAGCATACACGCAGGGACTACAAGTGGTTCTTATGCGCACATTGTTGGCCAGCCTTGTAACCCCTATTGGTACCCCTTTGAGTGGTAGCACATCAGACAACACATGTATATGGATTGGCCTAGATCTCCTAAATCCTTCCATAGATAAAACAATTGATTGCCTGATTGCTATAGTGCCACCAAGAACAACACTCGGGAATATACTCTCTAGTACCTGGGTAATCAGGTAGTACGGCTAAGGGTACGGTCTAGCCTCCTTAGTTGGTGCCTTGAAATATTTATTTGAGTACTACTATTCGACCTTGCATGTATATTAGAGAGCTATAACACAGGGAGGGAAAACCATTGTCTATAGAAACCCTGACAAAACCCTAAACCTTGGGATGAAAACATAAGAAACAAGGAACATACAAGTTTTTTTTCCGTGCAACCTTACCTCTTGCATTCTAGTTGTGAAATTACTACATCTTTTTTCTTGTTAAGAATTTGGGGATTTCAACACTACAATATTATTCAGATTGGAGTATAACTCCACAGGAGTTAAAAAAAAATTCTCGGCCCTGTCCGCACCCTTATTTGATACCTATCCCATTGGAATCCTCTTTTCATCTTGATCGCAGTGATACCTATCATTTTTCATCTTTTTTTTCCTATGGTCCCAACCCCGTTCTCAAGACCTCTATTTGGGACCTATTCTATTGGACTCCTCTTTTCATCTTAATCACAATCATACCTCTCATTTTTCAGCCTTGTTTTTTCGTGGACCCACCCTTCCTTTTCAAACACCTTTCTTTCCTACCTCTTCCTATGTTTTCCCCTCACCATGGCCAACACTTGCAACCACGACCTTGAAAACCGCATCACTACCCACATTGAGTCCAAAATAGACTATATGAAAGAGGAACTGAAGAAATACATCAATTCCCACCTTTCCAACCATCTTGCATCCCACGTCCTTTACTCTCATCTTGATTCATTTGTTGCCAAGGTCCTGAAAAAACTTCCAATTCATGGAATCCATTTCTCATCTCACCAACCTTCTAACCTTGAAGGTACAACTTCCTCCAATTCCCATCAGTTTCAGTCCAATCCTTTTCATCATTATCTGCGTATTCCATGAGTGGAGGTGAAAAACTTTGATGGCTCAGATCCTACTAGTTGGGTTACTCAAATGGAACATTACTTATCCTTGCATGGTATCACTGATGACTTGGCCAAAATTCATTACGATGTCCTCTATTTGGATCCTGAACGTTGGCAATGGTGTAAATGGCATCGAAAATCACGCTAAGGATATGTGGCTTGGACATAGTTTGTGGCTGAAATTTATGAACACTTTGACACTGACACACACTCTATGGGTCGTTTGACCAAATTGAAACAATCAGGTACCGTGGAAGAGTTTCTCATTGAACTTAAGCAATTGGATTTCATAACAGAGGGAATGTATGATACTTTTTTTTAATAATGTTTTATCAGTGGCCTCAAGGATGAAATCCAAGCCCAAGTCATCATGACTCACCCCCAGACTTGGTTGGAAGCTACTCAACATGCCAAGGAAGCATAACAAGTTGTTTTTTCCCAACACCACAAAACTTATTTCCCTCCATTCCCTTTCCCTCCCACTCCTGCCCCTCATCCCACCTCTCCCAAGATCCAAAAGTTAACCTAGGAAAAAATGGTTGAATGCCAACTCAAGGGTCTTTGCTATAATTGTGATGAAAAATATTTTATGGGGCACAAATGTAAGGAACATAAGTTGTTTATGGCCATCTCTAAGTATGTTGTTGACGAAGAGGTCAAGGATTCTCATGCAGGAGAGCTACATGAGCCAACTTCTCTCACTCTGCCATCTGATCCACAAGAAGTTGAACTAGTCATTTCATTGAATGCATTCACTGGCTTCTCTGCTCCCCAAACCCTCAAGCTATTTGGCTACATTATAAATCAAAAGGTCATCATCCTAATTGACAGTGGTAGCACTCATGATTTTATTTATCATCGCATTGGTCAAGAAACCCATTGATATATCCATGCAATCAACAAATTTCAAATGATGATTTCCAATGGAGGTTCCATGAAATGCTGGGGGCATTGTGAAAATGTGCGTCTCCAAATTGGTCAGTACAACCTGAAATCTCATATGTTCGCTATCTACATAGGTGGTTGTGAAATTGTGTTAGGTGCGAAATGGTTATGTATTCTCGGTCCCATCCTCATGGATTTTAAGGAATCAACCATGCAATTTCAACGGGATGACCAACAATATAAGTTCCAAGTCATCATAGCAGGCTCCCCTGAGATCATCAGTTCCCATTGAATGGAAAATCCCCTAAAAAAGGGTCATTCCGACATTATTTCCCAGCTCCATGCCATCCAAGCGGTTGAGACACCATCTATGCATCCTAACCTCCAATCTATACTCTCCAAACACCAAACTATTTTTTCCATTCCCCATGGCCTTCCCCCTTCCCACGGTGTTCATAATCATTCCATTCCTCTAGTTCCAGGTACTCTTCCTCTCAATGTTTTCCAATATCATCATCCCTTTTCCCAAAAGAAAGAAATTGAGAAAATTGTTCAAGAATTATTCGACGTGGGTGTCATCCGCCATAGTAACAACCCCTATTCTTCTCCTCTAGTCATGGTCCTCAATAAATAAGGAACATGACACATGTGTCCCGACTCTTTTTCTCTAAAAAACTCACCATCAAAGACAAGTTTTCCATTCATGTCATTGATGATCTACTGGATGAATTCAGTGGTGCTCAATAATTTGCTAAACTTTATCTTCATTCTGGCTACCACCAGATACATATGAAATAGGTTGACATTCCCAAGATGACATTTCGAACTCATGAGGGCCACTATGAGTTCTTGGTCATGCCCTTAGGCCTATGTTATTCCCCCTCCACTTTCCAAAGTCTCATGAATAATGTATTTTGTCCTTTTCTCTATCATTTTGTCTTAGTTTTCTTTGATGATATTCTCATCTATAATGAAACATGGACAACCCATCTTTTCCATGTGGATCAAGTTCTCCATCTCCTTTCTCAACACCAACTTTTCCTCAAGCAATCTAAATGTGCCTTTGGTGCCTCAGAAGTGGAGTATTTGGGTCATATTTTCAACAAGGATGGTGTACAAGGGGATCCTAAGAAAATTGAATCTATGCAGGATTGGCCTTGCCCAAAAAATCTCAAGAGATTGCATGGTTTTCCAGGTTTAACAGACTATTATCACAAATTTGTTAATATTTATGAAAAAATTCAGCACCTTTCACTGCTCTCCTTAAAAATAATGCTTTCAATTGGACTCCAACCACTGATCAATCATTCCATGCTTTGAAAGAGGCTATGTGCACAACTCATGTCATGTCCTTTCCCAACTTCAAGAATACTTTTGTCTTGGAATGTGATGCTTCCAATAAACGAATTGGAGCAGTTCTCATGCAAAAAGGATGGTCGGTGGCCTTCACTAGAAAACAACTTTGGGAGCGCCATTTTGGACAATAAATCTATGAAAAGGAAATGTTGGATATTTTGCATGCCATGGATCTCTAGAATCCTTATCTATTGGGCCAATGCTTCCAAATTAAAATAGATCCTCATAGTCTCAAGCATTTTCTAGAACAATGAATTTCCTCCCCAGAGAAACAAAAATGGGTGACGAAGCTATTTGGATATGATTATGAGATCATTTACAAGAAGGGAAAAGAAAATGTGGCTGTTGATGCTCTTTCCCAGAAGTATGAAGAGGAAGGGTCCCTTTTTTCTCTCTCATTCCTTGTACCCGATTGGCTCCAAGTTGTTCACCTGAATGGCTACAAGACCCCAAACTTTCTCGCCTTATCCAACAATTGTAAGAAAATTATCCAATTTCTCTAGGGTACTCTTGGCATAATAATGAGATTCACTGCAAAGGTTGTTTGTATCTAAGAAAACAATCACAAATTAAATCTACAATGCTTTCAGAGCTTCATGCTTCTCCCACAACTGGGCATTTAGGGTTCACCAAAACCTATGAAAGGGTCAAACATTTTTTTTTTTCTGGGATGGTACAAAATAGGACATTCGCACATTTGTGGCTAAATGTGATGTCTGTCAATGGAATAAAGGAGAAAAAATCAAGACCCTAGACACACTACAACCACTTCCGATTTCGTCGGCTATTTAGTATGATATTTCTATGGACTTCATTGTTCGCTTACCTAAATCAGGCAATAAATCAGTCATCATGGTGGTAGTTGACCGTATTTCCAAATATTCTCATTTATGTGCTCTCCAACACCCATTCACAACATCCACAGTGGCTCAAATTTTCATGGATAATATCTTCAAGCTTCATGGCATGTATCATTCTATTGTCTCTGACCGAGATCCCACTTTTACCAACAATTTTTGGAAAGAATTATTTCGTCTCCAGGGTGTTAACACTTTGTAATATGCTCAAGGCTATGGAGGTAGTCACAAAGGTAACATCAAACCACTTGGATTCCTAGATCTATCCATCCAAGAATTAGAGAGGGCTCTCTCTATCTGATCTGGCTTGGTTTGGAATAGGATATTAGGCTAGTTATTAAAGGATATGGGTTTCTTTTGGTTTCGATATATTTGGTTGGAACAACAGAGGAGGTCCATTGGGCAATGGAGTCATAGAGGCCGAGGTGATCAATTTGGAGAAGCATCAATCTAAAGTGAAATAGAGCAAGGTAGACATACTACTGGATCCGGTAAATTTGAATGAAGTGAAATAGAAGAAAAGAGAAAGGATCAATTTAGCAACAAAGCAATGAATAATTTTTCCACTAAATATCATAAGAAAACATTTATATTATGCCCCGTAAGAATCAAAGTGTATCTTTCAACAAATTATGTTCCTAAAAATTCTGCAAGATAATAATGAAAGGAAAAACATATGGAAATAGAGAGACAATTTGCAGGAGAAGCACTTCATCAATAGCTATGGCACATGAATCCTGAAACAATATGATCTTGTACTCCTGCAGATTTGAAAGAAAAGAGGCTTTGTGAGCTCATTACAATAATTGGGAAAGTATTCCTTCAATAGGTTCCAACCCCCGATTTCTTACAAGTCATGACTTAAATAGGCCAAGTCATTAAGTATTACTCATTTAATGTTTGTAGATAATGTAATATTGTTTGGGATTGGTAGCATTTATGAGTGGGAAGTTTTCAAGGAGGTTTTGGAGTTATTATGCAAGGCTACAGGGATGGCCTTCAGCCCTCAAAATTCCATGTTCTTAGAAGTTGGGTGGGATGTTGAAGATCTTAATCTGCTGAAGGAGATTTTTCCTTTTGAAATTAAACCCATAGATACAGGTTTTAAGTACCTAGGGTTTTACATTAAACCAAACTGTTACACTAGAGCTAGTTGGCTTTGGCTAGAGAAAAAATTTGAAAAGAGGATTGTGTGTTGGAGTCACAGGTGGCTTTCTCTGGGAGGAAGAGTCATACTTGTAAAATTTATTCTTGAAAGTATATCTGTGTATTGGCTCTCTTTGGCTAAAATTCCCATAAGTGTACTAAATAGTATTAGAAGAAGGATGTTTAGCTTTCTATGGACTGGCAAAAAAGTAAAGGAAGGAATGCATCTAATTAACTGGAAAA
>ML779682.1:108797-130566 GCA_009831015.1 Picea engelmannii | reverse complement strand
GCATTCTCATCAAGGACAATACATATTATATTACATAAATCATCAGTCAATCAATCCTTTGACATCAATCAATCACTTGACATCAATCAATGACATCAATCAATCAAACCATTGGCATCAATGACAACATGATCCAACAATTACAATTGTTTAGACACTATCAGATGCTTCCTGGACAAAGAATTATTGCAAAACTTCCAGGGTATATGGGAGACACAAGATCTATTAAGTCTTCAATCAATACATCAGTCTCGAGAAACTTAGAGGTCGATGATGCGAGCGAGAAATCTGGATGGCACTCTTATTAGTATCCTGTGGGTTTTCCTCCACGATAAAGCCTTTAATTGACACCTAAAAACCAATACATACAGACCCGGGAACTTGGTATCTCCCCATGGTGTTTGTTTCTTGCCTACAACCCTGAAATCCTATCGACAACTATAGAGTCCTCTGGGCACCTGGCATATATCATGAAAGGAGCCATTGTGAACTCACATTCTAATGCTCCTCGTGGGATTATTTGTCCCGAGCTTTAGAACCAACAACATCAAGATCACATCCTTTGGACACCTACACGGTCACTTGGGCACCTGACACTGCATTATATATATATATTTTTTACTCATTGGGCAATATCCCACATGCACTGGGTAAAATGAAGTGTTGGTGTTTATATGAGCCAACACTCACATAACATTTCGATGAAGTCAGCCTGAGGCTACCCACTTGTGTTTGGCGCCTAGCGCATAGGGAATTGGATTGTATGTTGTTGCTTTGGTAAATATTATGTGTTTTTGTTGATGACTATAGGTGCGTGGCTCGAGGACTGAAGATTGGCCTTCAGGCCCAAAATTTTGGCAGAAATTTTAATTAAATAAAACCCTGTTATAAAGCCCGAGAGCCAAAGTTGGGCTAAAAAATTAAAATTTAGCCAAAATTACAAATCTTTTAAACTTGCTATGAATATAAAAGTTACCACTACACCATGCTTTTAAGTCTTTGTCCTAATAACCTGAGAAAACAAAGGTCATTCCAAAACCAATTTTATGTCGAGATTGTAAAAATTAGCATGTGATAACAACTGAGATGTATTGAGAGCTTTCTGCCACCTTCCCATATTCACTATTTATGAGCAATCTTCTTTATGCCTGAAATAGATATCAATCAGAATATTGATTTCCCTATAAATTATAGGATCCTAACACAGGGCACCAAATTGCATCTCAGCACCCCCTATCATCCCTAGACTAATGGCCAAACTCAATTTGTCAACAAGTGTTTGGAAACCTATATGAGGTGTTTTGCATATGAGTGACAAAATCAATGGGCTCAGTGGTTACCCCTAGCTGAATGGTGGTACAACACCTCTTACCATACAACTACTCACATGAATCAATTTGAAATGGTAAATGGAAAAAATCCACCATAAGTTCTCTCCTACATGCCAGGTGTATCGAAGGTTCAGGAGGTTGATAATAGTATTATAGTTCATGAGGCCATTCTCCGCACCCTCAATTTTTTTTTTTCCATGGCTCAGAATCACATGAAGCAAAAAGTAGATCAAGGTCATTCTAAACGACAATTTGTTGAAGGGGACCAGGTGTTTCTTCATCTGCAACCCTATAAGCAGACTTCACTCAAAGCTGACCACTTTCAAAAACTTGCTCCCAAATTTCATGTCCCTTATACAAATCTCAAGCAAGTGGGGAAAGTAGCTTACCAGTTATCTTTATCAATCATTCTAAGCTCCATCCTGTTTTTCATGTCTCATGATTAAAGAAGGTGATTGATATTAAATGCCAAAATCAAACTAGCCTCCGTGAGTTAGATGAAGAAGGCTCCATTTGGCTTCATCCACAAGAAATCTTGAACCAGTGAGAGCATCATCTCCGCCAGCGCACCATCAAGGAAGTGTTAGTGTAGTGGAAGTATACAACTCTAGAATATGCGACTTGGGAGCCGACCACCATTCTGCAACAATTTCCTCATCTCAAGCCTTGAGGACAAGGCTCTTTTTCAAGGGGGAGGGAATGTTAGGGAACTAACCTCCCTAATCCTTCACATATATAGAATAATATATTTCCATGTAATAAAGGCCTACATTAGTTAATAAGGCATATTTAATAAATTGGAATAAGTCAATGTAAGAAGACCTAATAGAAGCTTCCGCTTCTAGAAGGATCTTCTTCTAGAATGATCTTTAGAAGATAAAATTAGTATAAATAAGAGTAGGAGACATGCGAATTTTTTTCTTGAAAATTCTTGTAATAGAGCGTTGTTCTGCTGGAGATTTCCCCCTCAAAGAGGCCAATGAAATTTTTTTCCTATCAATAAAGGTATTATTTTGGTGCTATGGTTTCATATATTGTGTTGTTTTATTGTTATTCTTTGCAGTATTTCTATTTTTTGCTATTATAATATATTTGGTACCTTACAACACCATATAGAACTCATAAGCAGAAATGGCATACATCTCGACCAAGCTTCCCCAACAGGAAACTAGAAGTCACCATCACACGTCTAGGGGAGCGTGACTTCGCACAACCCTCCCACGACTCTAGGTTTCAGAGGATAAATGGTGGAAAATAACTCCACCCCTCCTCATAGAACTAAGGTCAACACCCTACATCAAGCCATAATGTGCAACTGCTGTTCTTAAAGTCATGTCATCAATAAACCACTCTAGGAAAGATGTGCGTCATGTCAAAACCACACTTACCACATATCATAGAAATATTTAGAATCATAAATTTAATAATAAGTACAACTTATAACATACACTATCTTCTTAATGTTTATGAAATCCAAGTTACCCTAGCACTACAATCATTTGGATATCACATAGCTCATAAACATGTAGGTTGGCTCATCAATAACTCATATCCATCCATATACATCATAATTTCATATAATGATTCATATCTGTATTGACATTCAATTGAGAAATGCATGTTTATTTTTATCATGTCTTGCATAGATAATGCATTCACAACATAAATTTGAATTGGTATCCACATACCTAAATTCCACATTTTAACTTGCATGTTTAAACAAATCAAAGAGATAGCATCATCATAAGCATATAACAATGAAACTACTATCATGCAATACATAATTAGGTCGAGATGTACATATCTCAAATATCTATCCCAATCTAATTGATCCCAAACAAATGTTAAGATTTGAATTACTAATATGAGTAAACAACAATGGTCTAACTTCCTAAGGCCAATATATGGGGTGTTACAAGATAGGATCTAGAAGAGAGCAGTGGAGATTTAGTATATTTTCATAGATGAGTTGGTTGCAAATATTGTGAACAAACCCTTGGTTAAAGAGAAGTTTGTGTTCTTCAGAGATAAACATGGGGTGGTGCAGAACACCTTCCTTGCTAAGAGGGAGTGTTGATGTTTGGTAGCATCAGACAAGTATTTACGCACAACTATAAGTGTCTAGACATGTAGAAATTGTCCAAATCCTTCTACCTTGAGACATTATTTTAATTAAAGTAATTATTAAAGTAAAGTGTTTTTTATTAATTAGTTGAGTTATTTAAGGAAACACTAAAAGTAATTAGCATTTAATATTAGCCATTGATCTCAAGTGAGGTGAGAAGAATCTTAGTTGTCAATCACTTTGGAGATTATGGTTTGGTCATAACTCAAGATTATAAAAGCAAGGTTAGGGTAAAGAAGGAAGAATAATTGAGAGATATTGACTTGAAACTTGCATGTGAGACACGGTTGGATCACAAAGGACTGTGATCCAAGAAGATCTTCGATAGTTGGAGAAGGAATTCAATCTAGATATTGGGTCAAGGAGAAGAGATAAGAGACAGTCGCAAGTGGGTTTCAGCCAAGCGAAGCCACATGAAAGGGTTGTGTCATACAAATTTTTCCGTACAGTGATTGAGTGTGTGTATGCAAGTCTCGGTGGAGACAGGTGCATACGCGGGTTTAATTAAGGAAAGGGGTGTACACCTAAAAACACATGCCAGATATGGGTTGTACAACAGATCATACTTTGTCAGTTTTTTTTGCAGTTGTATTTCTCTTAGTGGGTCATTATCCCTATTATGGGAACCACAAATTTATCATAATAAAATCATCTCAGTACTGGTTTTCCCTCTGAGTTTTTTCTATGGGTATCTACCCAAAAATATTGGTGTTTATGTGTGCATGATTTGGTTTCTAGTTTTTCTTCTGCTATCTTTATTTGAGTTGAATATTCCAATATTGTTCTTTTGTTTTGTGATCTGCTAATCTAATTTGCAATAAGAAAATCACTAAATAACAAGATACATAGATGACAGAGTAAGGATTTCAACACTAGGTACATGTCAAAGAATAAGATATCTGAAAGACCACCTTCAAGATAAGGAAATGTTTGTATGAATGGTTGGTCATGCCATTTGGTTTACGTAATGCACTAGGTACATTTATGAGACTGATGAATGATGTATTGCGTCCATATTTAGATTCATTTATTTTAATGCATTTGGATGATATATTGGTTTATATCTATACCTTGGAGGATCACATCTCACATCTAATGCAAGTGTTAGAGACTCTTAAAAATAACTATCTATTGGCTAACCTCAATAAATGTGAGTTTTCTCAACAATCATTGGTGCATTTGGGGCATGTGATCAATGGAGGGGTTCCTAGATCCCATAAATATGGAGGCCATCATAAAATGGCCAGTTCCTACTAATGACATTGAAGTTAGGAGCTTTGTTGGGGCAACATAGTACCTATGGAAGTTCATAGCATCATTTTCAATGGTATTTGCACCACTGCATGCCATAACATCAAGTGGTAAGAGTTTCTAGTGGGGAAAGAATCAACAGAAATATTTCAATGAGCATGAAATATCAATCAAGTACCATTTCTTGCATTTCCTAACTTTTACAATCCCTTCGAAGTGGAGACAGATGGAAGTGGGTATGCCATGGGATTAGTTTTGATGCAAGGAGGTAAGCCAATATGATACCATTCTGAGATGTTTCATGGGGGAGTTTTTAACTACCCTACATATGATAAGGAACTCTATGCCCTAGTTCAAGTTGTTAAGAAGTGGAAGCACTATTTGATGGGAAAGGAAACCATTATCCACACAAAACACCAACCACTCTAGTATTTGTAGGCCCGAAGTAAGCTTCAACAAACCAGGCATTAAAGGTAGATGGGCTTTTTGCGGTGTTGGCCCTTGACCAAGTTTTGGGAGATTCTTGGTCATAGTGACCTATTTTGGGACTTCAACAACAGGGGTGATTTTAAGACCCCCCCCAAAAAAATTTATATGTATAATAAATGGGCGAATCTCCATGATACATAGGAAAAAATGAAGGCTATTTTATCAATAATATAATATGTATATATAATTTTTTGGCGAATCTTTTAGTCAATTATATAATCTTGTAAAATCTTGGTGAATCTTTCACTGAATTATAAAATCTTGTAAAATCATAGCGAATCTTTCACTGAATTATAAAGCCCTACATTCAATGAGTTAGGTTATTGAATGTAGGGTTTTATAATTGCACAATGAGTTAGACAATTTTACTAGTCCAATATAATGAGTTGGACAATTTTAAGTTTTGATAATGAAGTTTACAGTTGCCCAAAATTTATTCCCAAATGTTAGTAGTGAAATGTTAACTTGGCATTGGCCTAAGTGCTTGCTTCTATTTCATGAAATTTTTATGGTGACTTCAACATGGTTGATGTTCAAGATGAACTTGGCAATCATCCTATAAGATGACATACTAATTAGAAATAAACTTGGCTCTCTCTCCAAGCCAAGATAGAATTGCATGAACCAAATGGGTGTTAGAATGTTGAACATCATAAAGCCTATTATACCTTGCCCAACTTCCGGCTTAAGAGAGATACAACCTTTATGCATTCACTAGATATAGTCGTGGCTGTAGGAGAGTACCTTTAAGGTCCATAGTGAGAATGGTAGACCAATAAAACCCTCCCACCATGCAATATTATGTTACTGATAGTTGAGGGTAGACTAAAAATTCAAGGAGGTATTGTCATTAAAGTAAATGCATCCAATTTTCAATTAATAACCTATATTTAAGGGATTAAAAGACTATTTTCTTACCTTTATTTTTTTAGAAAATGCATATCTTTCATTTCTAAATAATAAAAAGTATATCAAGAATTATAAATGATACAACCAAAGAATGACCACAGAGAATATCTCTCTCTACATAGGCAATGTGAACTAGAATTTCATCTTTGGCTCCAATCTCAAGAGAAACTACATCTTTCCTAAAAATGACAATCTTGGGCAAGATCTAGATTTGGCCTAGAAAGAAGAAAACCAATACTTGCCAAGACTATTGCAATGTTCAGGGATGGTGCCCATGCACCTTGCAAGTCATAGAAAAGAAAGCAGGTTGCTTGTAACACATCATAGCTCTTTATTATACATCTAAGCAATCAAAATTTTCAGCTTTTACCAGAAAGAGGAAGATAAACAAAGAGAAAAATGTCAAAGTAGAAAACTCCACGGTAAGAAAAATTGCAGTCACGTCCAGAAAAGTAATAAAGAGAAAGGTACAAGTCACAATAGTAGCTAATGACCTTAAACCGTGAAGTATGAAAAACATGACGAGCACCAATAGATGATACACCTATCATGTTGATAGGTGGGTCATCTATTGGTGCCCCTCATGTTTTGCATGCTTGACTATTTAAGGTAACCTAGCATAATCATGGAAGAAAATAAATCTTGGCATCAGGTTGAGAAAATAAATGGTAGGCTTGTATCACTGATAGAAAATGTTTTCCTCTACATGGTTTGAAGAAGATCGTGTCAAATGAAATTCATGGATGGTTTGACCTCGCTGGATTTTAGAAGAAAATTTTCTTATTTTTTGTCATTGATGTTGTTTAGACATCAACTATGACCTAAACCAGTGATGTGCATACATCATTACATAGTGACCATATATATTGTACATGGTTGATGCATAGAAATTTTTGATGAGGGTTTTGAACTTTGCTAAGGGGATTCCAGAGTATAGAGTAACATAAAAAATACTTGTTTCTTGCAGATTCATGGCATAAAAACTGACTTTTTCCAGCCAATTATTTGTATGGTCTACAACAAATACATTTATAATTACAGTAGTCAAGGAAAATCTTCTCTCGGTTTTGCAAAGCTACAACTTGAAAGATTCAACAGTTCATCACTCGTCCGGTTTATGAAGACCGTAGAAACGACAAAGTTGCTTTACAAAATAAATCTAAGTTTGTTTATCAAGGCTCCTTTTTACAATGATGCAGTCAACAATGAATACTTATTCTTGGCATATTTTGAAAGGACTGAAAATTCCACCAAGGGAGTTGGATCTTCTTCGTCAAAAGGTAGAAAACCATATCTTTGGAGTTGGATGAGCGAAGCATCTGAAGAAAAACACGCACTGTAACAGAAAAAGCATATTCTGGCACTTTTTGGCAACCTCTCCACAATCACTTCAAGGTATTCATCAAGGCCCCTTTAGTAACTCTGGTACAACTTCATCATTCCCCTTTAGGTCATTTTTTGGGAAAATGTGATTATGATAAGATGTTTGGTATGTAAGACACTCAATCTTCCATCTTCATCAAAATCAATTGAGGTGCCTCTAAGTGCATTTCAAAATGCTAAGCCAGGATGATCTCGATACTCGATTCAACCTAGATTTGTTATTTTAGGCCAAACAACAGACTGGACAGAGACAACGTGCATTCTTGGAGTTATAAGTATAGAAGTTTTATACTGAATTTTTGTAGCTTAGTATTTTCCATGGCGGGGATTTTTGAGCTTGATTGACTACAACTAGTTTTGCCGAAATCACATATTTCAATGAACAATGGATTGGTAGCTCATCCTCACCATCATTTTGAGAATTTTCATAATCCAACATAATGGTTCAAACAAGGTACTCTACTTGTTGTCAAGATAGATGTTGAAGATTGAGCAAGAAAACCAAATATTGAACCTTTTTCAGGTTAAGGAAATTTCTCTTCACGTAATGGTGGATGAAGGAATACTCACTCTAATTTCGCTCACATTCCAATGGACTAATCACATTTTTAGAAAAACCGAAATGGTGTGATTAAAATTTAATGATAGAAACTTGAATAAAAAAATTATATTATTTTTAAAACTTTAATGAGACTAGAAACTAATATATTACTGAGGCATATATGGCTGAAGCCTGATATTTTTACAACTATCTTAGATGACACACACCCTAGAATGCCTCCAACTCTCTCTAATGTACCAAAATCTCACTTCAATATGAACCCTATTTTATGAAAAAACTGATGTGCTTGTTTTCTCAAAATTGGGGGTGTGTATCCATTGGGTGTGTCATTGACCAAATTGTGTGCCATCTTAAAGATGGTCAAGTGATGGATGACCATGGTTTTGAGAAACACTGCTATTGGATGAGTCATTGGTAGAGATTGGTCTGCATGGGTGGGTTGATTCGGAGTGGTATGAAGAGGGGTTTTCAGTCTTTGAACTTCATGATAGCATTTTACTAAGGAATAAGTCTGTTTGAGACATCAGAATTGTACCAAAAACTGTACCAAGAAAAACATGTGTTTATATCATTTTATAGTCCATGGCTCTTAAGCAATGATTAATTCCAGTGTCAAACGACTTCACCAATATCATTAAGTGAATATTTGGATCATAGAGCTAGGTGAATAGTGAATAATCTTTGAAAAATACCACCAAATAATAGTAAGCACAATGAAATAGTAAAGACATTAAGCAGGTAATGCCATTCAATGTGGGAAGAATTACACTAGTCAAAAGAGTTACTTAAGTCACAACATTAACCATGGAATAGAGCCAAGATATGCCCTAATGAATAGTATCAAGCCCTTTGAATCTCATGCATATTAATTGTTGTTATGAGCATGGTGTTCAAGAATTATCATAAGCATCACACTTAAACATCAAACCACGTCAAGGAGATTCAAGTATTTAGGGTTACAAAATTGCTAATGAAACCATAATTAAAGTGGCAAGTCATTGGGATTATAGACCAAGTCGCTCATCAATATTGTTCATGTTCAAAGTGTTATGAAATAATGACAACAAAATTACATACTTATCATAAGTTTTGCAGTAACAACTAGTTGAATTAAAATTTTGGATAAACCTGTATCAATGATGGTTAATTAGCTTAGATTAGATCAAACATCCCCAACACATTTCATTCCATGCTCATCTTGAGAAACATGATTAACTAGCATGCCTTTGTTCCACTATCATCCCACTCATACCTCTATTCTGCCAGGAATGTCAAACACATAGTCTATTATCTTTTGGTACGATGCTTCCAATAAATGGTTTTCATGCATGTTACTTCAGATGATGGAATAATCACCTCAAACATACTGCATAACAAAAATGTCTCCCGTGTGGAGGATAATATTTATTGGGTGAAGTGGTGAAAGAACTGAAGATAGATAAACGATTTTTTCATATGCTTTGAATGCCTCCCAATGTCACACACATAACTATATGAGCGAACTTTAGATCAAAATATTATGCCCATTCTAAATTCAATTCGTAGAGACAGTTCATACATTACAATTCTGTGTTGAAAAGAAGAGTCTTACCACCCATAGTTCATGGATATGTTTTTCTTGAAATATGGAGTAACCAATTCAAGACAAGTTCATCTTAAAGGAGGCATGTCAACAACACTAAGAATATGCAACAACCAAACATATTGTCAAAAGTGTTGCATTCCAGGTACTTTAATTTTTAAAATCTTCCCTATTTTACCAATTTACATGCCTGCTAATTTTTTTTTACAAAAGTCTCATTACCAATGGAAAACATTATCACAAAAGGTATATTTTGTATGGCCTTGGGGTTGAAGAAGGCCACATCAATTCCTATACACCCTATTCAAATTTGGCCTATCTTTAGTGCAATGGATTGGGAGGGGATTATTCCCAACTAGTAGACATTACAAATAGCAAGGATTGTTTTAACATTCGATGTTGAACTCCTAATAGAATAAAACCTCCATATTTTAGATTTTTCTAGTAGCGCTACACCCTTGATACAACAAGTCCTCTCAATTCTTTTTGGCATTTTTGAGAGGACCAAACATCATCTTGAGAGGACCACACATCATTTTGAGAGGACGACATATCATCTTTCCTTTTGTAGAGTAACCAAATCAAGACAAGTTATTAAAGGAGGTGTATCAAAAACACTAAGAGGAGGAAACACTCAAATATATTGTCAACAATGTTGCATTCCAAGTGCTTCAAAATTTTAAAATCTACCCTATTTTACACATTTACATGCATGCTAATTTATTTTAACAAAACCCCCTTTACAACTGGAAAACATCACCACAAAAGGCATACTTTGTATGGACTTGGGGTTGAGGAAAGCTGCATAAATTCCTATGCAACATCTTCAAATTTGTGTTATCTTTAATACAATGGATTGGGAGGAGACTATTCATGACTAGAAGATATTTTTTGTTTTCCTCTAACGAAACACTTGTGGAAAACCCTCCAAGTACTTTCCCATGATCCATGTATGGTAAACAGGGTAAACCGTCGGCCCTAATTATGGATCCTAGCCCCGAGGGGATCAAGATAATCCAACCCGTGACCTACCCAACTATGGGGGGGAGATAAGAGGTCTCATGTCTGACTTGTGACCGCTTGAGCTAACCCTCGGGGCTCCCAATTAGCAGACATTACTGACAACATGGATTGTTTTAGCTTTAGTGGATGACCTCCTAATAGAAAAATTGCTACATTTTTTAGATTTTCTAGCATCCCTACACCCTTGAAACAACAACCACCTAGTCAAACAAGATTTTGAGGAAATTCAATTTATTTGAGAGACAAATGTAGAACCAAAAGAAGAAAAAAATAATTGAGATCTAGAGTCTTTTTTCAACATTCAATAGTTGTGTAGTAATAGAGGGTTGTTGAAGCTTAAGCAGGGGGTAATACAAGCACACAATAGGGTGGAAGAAAACATAAACAATGGAAGTTAACTAATGAATAATTGACTAAAACCATTAAAAAGAAACACAAGGAATATTAACTACTATCTACTAATATCCTAGGATAGTGATGCACGCGGAAGGAGCACAGTAGGGAACCTACAAATTATGGTGAATTTAAAATATCGAAGGTGTTAAATAAGCACAAGGAAAGTAATAGTTAGGAAAGGAAGACTCACTTTAGGTTGTAGTTCACCAAACTGGTGGAGAATATAAAAAAATATGCTTGGTGCATAAAAACATCTTTGCACTATTCCTGAAATAAAAATAGGGATGTTGTCAAATGTCTAAAACCTGTATATTTAACTTCAAGGTACTCTACATTCTCCCATATCATTTATATCAACTATACACATCAAATTAATCATCTCTCTAAAGCAAGTATCTTCTTCAGATACTTAAAATGTTGGTAGCGAGCCTCAGGGAAGTGAGCCATAACATCATTGACTAGATTGGACATTGAGAAAACCAGAGATAAATATAAAACATCCAAACATTTCACAATAACCATATACACAAGTAAATCATGTTCAAATGGTCATACAAGTATGCTCGTCCTTCTCTATCTTGTTTGTCATCTTTTGCAAGAACATTTGAAGAAAATCTGTCCACATAAAGACTATCATTAGGACCCAACATCAAAGCCTTTTATCCTACACAATAAAACCACAAAAATTTGTAAGAACACAGATATGCATTTTTTTTTAAAACCTAATTAGAAAGACTCCTAAATCCATCAAACAAAAGGTATCTTGAAATTTTCCTACATTTAAGATATGGATTTTTTTTTTAAACTTAATTTGAATTTGGTTCATAATAAATAGACCAAACACCAATATGCAGTCAATTTCCTAAATTCCTCAAACAAAATGTATCTTGAAATTTCTCTACCTTTAAGGTGAATATTTCTCTATGTCGTTTGATCTCTTCTAGATTACTTTACTCAAATTTTGGAAGAAGCAATGTAATTCCTAACTACTAGTCGTAAGCTCTCTATAATCAAACTTTTATCACCTAGTCTTGACTCTTAACCAAAAAATATCTCTTAAAGTTCATATGTTTTCAAACTTTGAAGCTATCACTAATATGATAATGATTCTCAAGTCTTCAGTAGATGACAATATGCAACATTTACTTGTGCAAATGGATATCTGTCTATTCCTAGTTATAGTACTTGCATGCACCTACAATCAATGGTTCCCATGCTTTTCATTTTATAAATTTAGTTTTTTGCCTAGAGAGGAACCTTTAGTATTTCATGAGATAGTTCTCCATTCCTCAAATCTGATACTCTGATAACTCTAAACCAGTTCTATAATTCCTACCCTCTTATCTCCAACAGAGTGTGCAAATAGATTGGTAAGTAGAGCTACCTTAGGTCCAAAATACATTCAGTTCCTATCTCCAAAAGAGTATACACATAGATTGGTAAAAAAAAACACCTTGGTTCAAAATGCATCCACTCATACATAACTAAGATAGAATTTATGTAATGCAGTCTCTGTTAATCATGGTCAATTAATAAGGAAAAAAGATTTATCCAAAACAAAATTGAGTGCAAGTGTAGATTCAGACAGTTTTGGCAGCAATGGTCTAAGTTCTAACACAGAGCATTCAAACAATGGAAAGTCAAGTTTTTTTTTTTTTTTAAGTAAAAAAGGGGGAGGATCCTGTTATATTAAAAGTGTTGACTTACGGAGTCTTTTGGAGTTCCATTTGTCCCGCCTAAAAAGGAAACCAGGACAACTGGTTGTCCCATGCCACTTGTTTTCTCACAAAAAAGAGCCAGGCTACCATCTGTCCTGCTCGAAGGAAACCAGGACGTATGGCTTCCATTAGTTTCAGAATGTTCTATAGCTTACTACTGATATCATAATGATAGTCTAACTGAGATATAGCTCTAGTTGAAAACAAAAGAAAATTTCTAACTATGAACATTCACAGAACCAGTTACCCGGTGTCCTCATTGACTTTATCATTCTTTCCCCATCTGGCTGGAAGCGCGAAGGGCTGTGTGCACGTAGGGAATTGTTGACTTAGAGGTGTGTTGGAGTATGCAACATACATCATGTCGAGGCATTGGCTGACTTGGAGGGCCCTGTAGATTTGATCGTCCACCATGTTGCGCGTTTCAAATATCAATTCCAGGTGCTCTGGGTGGAGGAGTGGAGGCTAGTCTTGCCATTCTCCATGAACAGAGGAGAGGGGAATTGGCTTCTGTATGCCGCTACCCTCTGCTTCTTCATTTTCTCTGCCACCTTGCTTTCCTTGCTGCTCATCCTGCTGAGCCGCTTCCTCCAAAGATTCATCGCTTGCTGCATTTTCCTTTTCTTCTGTGTTGCCCAAGAATTATTCCTCGATGTAGCAAGTTGTGTGTTCCCATGCTGGGTCACCTTCCTTGTGATTGTGCATCATTCTTGGATCCTGAGGCTTGGATTCGTCCATGAAACAGGTGGGGGGATCCCAATTATCCGGAACAATGAAGAGGAGATGTGCTGGAGGAACCTGGATGGGTTCATCCAGAACAATGTCCTCCACATAAGCCATGAGAGGCGTCCAAGGCTTCCTGGTTCTTCGAGTGCGTGCCATAGCCAACGCTCTTTCAAAATTCTCCTGCCTCTTTCTGCGAGAGTCAAATGCATACCACGTAGCGCCTCTGGGAGGCCATCCTATTTCTCTCGGCATGTACTAGAGGAGCATAGCTATAACTAGAATACCAAATGGGTAAGTGTCTCTGCACTAGTTCTCTGAAGGTTCAACCTTCGGCCTCTCAGCTTCCCAATGCATTGCATAACCATCAGAGCGACTGATAAGGATGAAGGTGACTGTGACAACCTTGGCCATTAAGGCTATGCCCTTAGTGCATTGGTCCTCCGTCCTCTTCACTCGCGTGAGAGGCCTCGTCCTCTGGTTTTGGTTGCTCGGGCTCTCTCCCATCTTAATGATGAGGAGATGGGAGCCGGTGGCCAGTATTTATGGCCCTGCCTAGCTCATCCCCGCGTGTCCTCTCTATTCTATGTGGCACCCCATCCGGGGAATGGAAAGTCAAGTTATACATCAAGTTATAGTCGAATTTAATTATACACAATAAAAAAAATCCAAAAATCCAAAAATCATAATAATATATGCACAATGGACGACATCCAGAAAAACGGTGTACTCAACTTGCATGAGTATGTTTTTTCTTACTTCGATATACACAATGATCAGTATATTGAGTCTATTTATTGAACAAAGTAATTACAACTGTTTCATATTGTATGTTTTGGATACGTCTGCAAATTGATGGATTGGAGAGAAGCAACAATAAAGTATAGTTGACTCACAAGATAAACAATTGCTTGTTACCAGAAACCTATTATTTGTAGTTCCTTAAACACTTTGTATGGTAAATCAAGCATATGGTCCACTTTGTATGTTTTCCATAATGCATTTTACTATGTATTAAAAAGTCACAGACCTTACCACGATGCACCTACTTGGTCAAAGCTACTATTAGTGGGATCAAGTATCAAACGTCTTGGATATATACGCAAATATAAAAATTGCTCTTACAACTTCTCGTTTCATATTACCTTTCTTTGTAAGATTTACTGGAAAAGCAATACTAATTTTCATGTCTAACACCCACAAATCAACATCTTTTTGAGATGAGATTTAGATCCAAATATAATCAAATCCCCTAAAATATGTTAAGAGTCCTCAAACACAATAGCATATATTATCCACTCATAATGTCACCACATTTCCTTCCAAAATGTTTAGCCAACTTGCCATATCCACAATAAGACTCTCAATCTTGGGCCATGAAGATGAAAAAAATACACTGATATTCTCTGTAGCATGTCATTGAATAATTATTATAATCCCACCCATCAAGATGGTTCATGATGGAAACAATGTCTGCTTCCTTCAAAGAAGTCGTCACAACTAGTCTTGTCATTAACTCATATTCTTTCAGCATGATCGCTCCTGCCTGAACAAATTATATCAATGCAGGTGCCTTACCATAGTACTTTCTAGGCTCATTATTTAATGTCGAGCTAGATGGATCACACATATTCCATACATATATTGGCATAATCAAATCATCAAGTGTGGATTCCCTCCAAGCATGTTGCCCATCATGAAATTTATGCTTTGGAGCCTTGCACATTCTCACTTTTTGTCCTTTTGTACCCAATTGAACCTTTGAACAATATCCACACCTTTCACTGGGTATTTATTCATGATTACCCTTGATCCTACCTTCATCCTCTTTAATTCTTCAAGTGTCCTCTTGTTCATTTCTAGAAGCTCCTCTACATTTGACAAAAGAGTAACATCCTTAAACTCAAGTTCATTTATACAGAAATCATCGGATACTTGCAAACCCTTAGCACCATCAGGGCTCAATGGCTCAAAATTTATGATCTTCCCTGCAACTATATATACAGGTGAACCCTTTTCCTTGTCATGAATTCCTTCAGGTCTAATCCTACTTGTATATGGAACTCTACTATAGCAGGTATCCGATGAATCTTAAGCCTATCATTGTGGGTTGCTTGGGGATTTCCAATCATGTCATAGAGATGAAAGAAATCAATGGGTACCACAACAAAATCAACAGAACCCCCTATCCATACATGAACGGAAATCCTTGAGAAAATCGTGTCCATACATGAAGGGAAATCCTTGAGACACTTAAAATCTATTTTATGTGTGACAAACTTAACAATAAACTAGTTGAGCAATCGTAACAAAAAATGAAAACACCAAAAGGGTAGAGTCTTGTTCAATTTGTACATTCTACTATCAGTTACAATAACTATTTCAGAATTAGGTAGAGATTATAACATTGTATGAAAACGTCATAGGCCTTTGGCCACTCCATTTTCAAAATTCACCATTGGTGATATTTAACAAAGAATTAATTTACCCAAACTGTTATTACTCCACACTAGAATTTGTAAAACTGTAAATAATAAAATGAGTCAAATGAAAATTGTAGAGATACAATAAATATGAAGGTGCAATTTCCTTGGGAGTCGGAATAGATTACTGTGCTTTCCTCTGGATTCTGGATATCCAGACGCTGCCAAATATTCAAGAATCAAAACTTTTGTTATAGCTCTGTCTTGTTGATATCCTCGGGCCTGATCTAAATACCCTCCAAACATTTTGTTTTTCGACAAAGAGATAATACATGATTTATAACAGATGGGAGGGTCAAATCGCTAACAAAACTCCCCTTATTATTTGGAAATCGGGTGAACTGAAGAGTGTAGCTGCGCATACCATGAAATTACTCTGAATTAAATTGTAAACCCTGATTTATACCCAATGTGAGGGTGAAGTTGCTACCAGAAATTCCCAAATTTCTGGAAATGGGGCGAATGGAAGCTTGCACCTCCAAATTTTAGGAGAGAAATATATTTGTTTTCCTCTCTCCCTCATAAAAACTTGGGCTAACCCCCCATACGACTTTGTTTTTTAAATAATTATGGACGAATAATAATTTTTTTAGGAAACCACTCCAATACAAAAAAATCGCCCAATATAAATTTGGAACCCCCTAAATTTCGCCCATGAGCGAAATTTCGCCCCTAAAATCACCCATGTATTCAATGCAATATTTGTTTTTCTTCTATTACAATAGATCTAGTGCCTCACACCCCCCGACCATGAGGAGGCCAATTTTTGTTTTTTTGAAATTAAAATATTATAATTTCATAGTCAGTTTGGGCCGTTCATTATAAGGTCGTAGATTTGACGGTAAAAGTTATGTTAGGGGTTTTTTCCCTAGAATGAAACTCTCTTTCATGAGAGAATTATATTGTGACTGATTATTATCATGAATGTTGTATTATGAGAGAGGAGATAGTGAGAGAAAGAAGAGGAAGTTACAATGAGTGTGTTGTAGGTTGTATCCCTTCATTTTACTGGATAAGAAAAAGGAAGGACCTATCAATTTCTCTGGTGGACATAGCCCACACTGGGTGAACCACGTATATCTGTGTCTCTATTGTATTGTGTATCTTCTATGTTGTATTTTTGCATTTGTTTTATTTTATTGCTCTGTGATCTTGTTTTTTTAACATCACAATTCCTCCAACAACATTTGTGTCACTCGCTATACTTCCTCACGGATTTGGGCCTCTTTGAGTGACCTTTTCATTGTGAAATGCAGTTCTTATCGCATTCGTTCCTCCTCAAGGACCCTTTGTGCATCGTGTGAAAACTATTTTTTTGAGGTAGCATCAAACTTAGGAGGAGGTTGTGTTTCCTTTCTTATCTTCCCCTCCAACCTTTGACCCAATATTTATCCATGTTCAAAGTCCATTCCTATCTTTTCTTCGCCTCGAGTTATCACCTGCACATCAACTTCGTCATCCTTATTTGTATTGTCGCATGGATTTTTAGTCACCATGTTGTTGTATGCCTTCTTCTCTTCCCACTTCTTCAGTAAGACGGGACAATCCTTTGTGACGGGCTTAGGGATATAGAAATACCCACACAGGGCACACATTTTGGTACAAAATATTTATACATGGATTATCTCACCACGATTAAAAAAATTGGGGGTTCTTCCTCCCCCTCCTCCATATCCTGATCCTCATTCTTGTCCATATCCACACTTGGGACCTCCTTGATATCCACCTCTCTCAGCGCCTCCATGATCACCACCCTTCTTCTCCTCCTGAACACGAAATACATCATGGGTATGGTCCTGCTTCAGTGGAAGTGACTGATAGTTGCTCACATCATGCCCCATGGATTTGTAGAATTCATAGAATGTAGTATGATGAGTCTTTTGATATTTCTCCACTCTTGAGTAGAGAGATGGTATATGTCCCCAGTGTCTCCAATTATCACACCATTTCATCTAAGGCCTAGTTGGAAATGGATTTGGCGCACCCGTCGCCAAATAGCTACCCAACATAGGACACTTATCTCCATGGTTCCCTTCTGATCGACATATTGTACCCCATAAGTGCTCACACACCACCTTCTCCTTTTCAATGTCTTGCAACTACATTGTCATTTTGGAAAGCTGGGATTTCACCTCTACCAAACCTATTGATGTTTCTCTTCCTACTAGTGTAGCCTCCAGGCGCATTGCAATCTCCACCACTTATGCTTAAGTGGTCACCTTTTGTTGGGTAAGTGGGACTCATATATGGGGAATAACCTCGGCAATAAACCATTCTATATGTTGCACGTCCTGGATATCGAAATTCAGCTTGTCCAATAATATCTTGAACCATTTTTCATAATCCCAAATGGTTTCTCCCAGTTGTTGCTTGATCTCCTTAATCTTTGTAATGCATTGAGATTTTGACTTAGGATTCTGGAACTCCTTAATCATATCTCTTTCGATCTCTGTCATGGACCTCATCTGTCTCACTAGCGCATTTTCCTTGTACTTCATGTACCATGTTAGGGATGTATCCCTGAACATGGTCTTCAACTACACAATCTTCGTTGCTTCGTCTATGATCCTATTCATAGACCATACTGCCTCACATGTAAACGATTAATTTTTCTCTGCATCATCCTTACCTGTCCCATGGAACATGGGTAACCTCAAAGTGCTATCTTTATTTTCCATCCTCAAGCTTAGGCTATGTCCTCCTGACTAACTGCTTGATGTTGGTGATATTTGTATTGATGATATTTCTTGTGAAGTATTTCTGACTTTGTGTTCTTCTTCACTTATGTCTTCTCTCCTTTCTTCTCCTACTCTTGCTTCTACTCCAATTGTCATGTATTCTGTTGTTATTTCTTCTTGGTTATAAATACGCAATGCGGGTTAATTCCATATTCTTCCAACATTTCTTGTGAGGGAACCTAGAGAGTTTCCTACCTCCACTCATGCAAGACCATTCATTATTTCTAACTCCTCTTCCCCTCCTCTTATGGGACCTTTGTCATCCTCTCCTACTTCTACACCTTTACTGTGCACCTCATCATCCTTTGAAATTGTGATATCTCACAACAACTAAGGGGGTTGACTTTGTCTTCTCAGCCCCTAGTACCACTACTTATGGTATCTTCATTGGATACCCTACTCTCAATGCCATGCCTCTTCACCAACCTATCTTCATCTTTTCTCCTCTTTTACACAACACACTATCCCACAATTCCTCCTTGTGCAACCTCTTCCCTCTTGATATTGGGTTTGACCCCTTGTCTTGCACCCTTGGATATCTTCTTTCCACTCCTCGACTCTATGTTCCTCCTTATCTCAACTCTTCTTGCATATATTGTAGATTTTAACCTTGTACAATATCTACTGCAAACATATATTCAGTAAAAGAACATAAAATATACAATGACAAATACAAACATTACACATAGATTTTTCCCCTGGAAACCAAACCAGGAAAACCAACATATTCTATATTCATTCATGTATAATACATTGTTTACAATACAATATACATATAGGAGCCAACGGCATACAAAACCCTAACCCAATGACCTGGATTAGTCCACAACCCTAATTCCTTAACCAGAAATAGGAAACCATAAGAAAAAACCATGTGCCGAAAAACCACCTAAATATGTGACATGTTTCCCAAGGCAAGTGACACTACTACTCGTGCAAATAATATAACACATACCCAACATATCTTTCAGATCTTTCTCTCCTATACTCTTCTAGGTCCATTCTCTCCCTCACCTCATCATAAAACTTTCTAGATCCTCTTCAGCAGATCCATCTCCTCTCTCTCTTTTCGCTCATCTTTTCATCCACCCCGTCCCCCCCATCATTAGGGGAGTCTACTCATCCATCCTATCAAGATCCATGTGCATTATACCTTTCTCTACGAACAACATCTTGATCCATAATGGGATTTCTTCTAGCATCATTTTCTTAGGACCTTCAACAAACCTCCTTTCAACCTCACTGAAAGAGTCAATGTACTCTACAACAAACTGAATAATGTAGCCTTCCTTCACTTGATCAAACCAAAAATCAATTTCTTGAGCCCACTTATTATCCAATTCCTTCATCCTATAAATCGTGACCTAATCCCAAACCAATGGTTCTCGAGGCCTCAAATCAATATTAGTATCATTCTGCCTCTTCAACCATTCATACAATAAGCATGGAAATTCAACAAAGAAAATTCCATGCATATTAGTGTAGATATACATATTCTTCCATCGTTCCACATTGGTAGTAAGGCCTTAAGTATCTTACCAAGAAAATTCATCTTCGTTCATAGTCAACCAATCTTGTATTTCTTCTTGAGATGGATACCACTTGATTCTCCTCCTTCATCATTCAATACAAAACCTTCAAGTCGCAACAAAGAAACCATTTGTTGGATCGCTTGCGCGCATCCTTCCTAACATTGGTGGGTTTATGACCCAAGGTTCATCTAGATTTGACAAAAAAAAACCCAAGGCGTTGACAAAAAAAAACCCAAGGTGTTAGCATATCAATCCTCAGTTGAAGACTGAAGAATATACATCATGAGAATAATAGAGACCATTTGGTCTTGTGTCACTTATGAAGGGTTAATTACATAGGGAATCCATTGGGGAAAACATCCATATATTCCATTACAATATACTTAACAAGTAACAATAGATAAAATTATCACATTCATTCATTGGACACATGATCAACACATCAAAGGACATGAATAAATGCAACATTTATCATATTCATTCAACTAGTCACATACATAGATCCATAGAATTGACACTTATAAGAAACAACGATCTATGCTCTTATACATTCTCACAGTGGTTCATTACAAGGGCCATGTACTTTCTCTCAAAATTTGCATGTATTAAAAAACCCATACTCACAAACAGACTCTTACAACAACAATGATCATAATAGAAACAATCAACAACTGACAAAATAAATAACCAACTCTCTTTCTGTCAGTGTTGCTCCCTTTTATTTTATTCTCTGCTTTGGCACTATGTCACTTTAATTTCTACTCCACTCGTTGTGTTGATTGATAGTCCCGTACACTTCTTCCATCCACATGTAATCTAGATAGCCTTTATGGAGTCATGGTAGTGTTAACCAACTTGAAAACTCATACCTTAATTGTTCCATGATCCCCTATGATGCCTGAATTAATCATTCAGTAATATTTCCCGAATATTTTTTTTTTGATTTCATCATGCATGTGGTATCTTCTTGATTTCTAGCATTCTTAGTAGAACTTAGACTAGCGTGCATAGTAACATTCAGATTGGAATGAAAAACTCATGCCATCTACTGCGCAATTGCTAGTGTTCCATGAAGTGCGCACACAACTACGTTTGTGTGTGCGTGCAATCTTTATCCCAAAAATTTGGGTGCAAACAAATACCATGGGAAATACCCCAAACTCATGGGTTTGAAACCACCATTTCACTTTTCACTTTTTCACACACACACACACACACACATATATATCAATCTTGGAAATGTTGTGTGTATTGTAATGTTGTAAATCATTTTACATCAACTGTTGGAAGATTGGTTGTTGTCATTGATGTCAACCCTAGTCATGGGTTTTGGACTGCAAGGAAATGAAGGAAAATGCACATGCAGATAAAACACCCATGTATGGATAGTATACATCATGTTGTTTCCGGTGGTATGTGGCACATCACGTGGATCCTCATGGTTGAGGAGAAATGAATTTTTGAAGATGACAAAGTGAATTGAAGAAGGAAGTACATGTAGGCCCTGAAGATAATTAAAGAAAA